>QANZ01047639.1:163712-227561 GCA_003254925.1 Chamaecrista fasciculata
GGGGGGGGGGGGGGGGGGGGAGTTAAGGGGTACGTTTGTTTGCATTTTGCAATCAAAGGAAAAATTTGAATATTAGGAACATAATATTCAGGAAGAAGAAGAAATAGCAAAACAGTGAAGACTTTGGCCTTGTTTTTTTTAATAGTTGCTAACAAACAGAAGAATATTTTGCATGAAGTTGAAGGATAAGCTCTTTCTAGTCCTGTAGCTGCACGTGTTAGGTGTTATATACTGATATTAAAAAATGAACTTGGTATGCATATATCAAAACATGTTTTGTTCCCGTGAGGAGAACTCATCGGATCCTGAGAAACACACTTCTTGGAAGAGCCAAAACCTCACTAGGTTTGGACAAAGGAAACCTTGCATTCACACCAAAAAAGAAATATGTTCTGTGCAAGGCTTTTAGTAGGCAAAGCATTTCTGACTGTACTTCCAATCTTGCTGTCTATAGCATATAATTACGAAATGTTTAAAGCTAATAATGTTGACATCATATTTGCCTTCCAGGTATGATCAAACACTTTTTGAGGATGAAAACAAGAATAGAATGATGGAGACAAAGGAACTTTTTGAGTGGGTCCAGAAGCAACCATGTTTTGAGGTTTCCTTTTATGTTCTTTTTTTACTTTTACGTTGAATTGCATTTCTTTTCTTTTTCTTGCGTATGAGACTTTTCTTTGTTAGATTTCTTCTTTCTGACGATTATCATGAATAAAATTAGTGCCTGTCTGATTAAATAATGACGCCCTTTTCTTTTTGAACAGAAAACATCGTTTTTGTTATTTTTAAACAAGTTTGACATTTTTGAGAAGAAGATCCTGAAAGTAAGAACCATCAGAACATTGTACACTTTGTTATTGGTTGAGGCCATTATGATTTCGGTCTAATATCTTTTATTTTGCAGGTTCCACTAACTGTATGTGAGTGGTTCAAAGATTATCAGTCAGATTCCTCAGGAAAAGAAGAGATCGAGCATGCATATGAGTAAGCAACTTCTTTATGATCATTTAGCTTGATATATACTAAAGAATGGTGCTCAATTTTAAGCTGTTAACTCTTGGTAATGAAAGCCTTCCAAACTCAGATTAGTCCATATTCTACTGCATGACAAGCATGAAGATTCTTAGTTTTATGTTCCTGTCATAAATAGCCAAATAGGCAAATACGGAGTATATACATACATGTTGATGCTTGTACTTGGGTAAAATACACTTTCAGATTTGTGAAGAAAAAGTTCGAGGAATTGTATTTTCAGAGCACTCCTCCCGACCGTGTAGATCGGGTCTTTAAGATATATCGAACCACTGCCCTTGATCAGAAGGTTGTGAAGAAGACTTTCAAGTTGGTGGATGAGACTTTGAGGCGGAGGAATCTCTTTGAGGCTGGTCTATTATGACCACGGAAACAGTCCCTTGGAGGGATAAAATATTTTTACATTGAAGAGCTCATCAGGTTTTGGGTACACCAGAGGTCAGGTATACTTAATACTAAGCAATTATTGAATCCGTTTGTTAGATTAACATGTCAAGTAAATCTTGTTCAAAGGGTGGATGGGAAAAGGCTCTCTCTGAATGAATAGTTAATTAATTAGTTGCACCAATTTTCAGAAATGACAAATGATTTGTGATTGTCATTTTATTTATTGGAGTCATTGCCTGTTAAATATATAGTAATTAAAATTTATCTGTCATCTGTAATTTACGTATGCTTATGATGTTTTGCAAATGACGTGCCTATTTGCGTGCATGATTTGTCAAATTGGAGACGTGCACTATCAAGTTCTACATTCCTTCTCTTTTGATTGAATTTTGGGAATCAACAAGTTCCTTGGTGGCTACAACTTTTAACTATAATACAAGCTTGGGATTTGGAATTTATTCATACATTTCAATGATTAATAACCCCTGGAGACAAAGAGGCTTGCTGCGGTATTCAATTTTCATTTGCCAACCTTCAACCATACGGCTCTCTGACCTATTAACCGTCCCGCAGCAGAACAATGGGAATTATTTGTTTACAAAATTATAGCATAGTTAGTTTCATTTTTTAAGCAATTTGTTTTTTTTTTTTAATAGAATCTTGTGTTGATTTAACATTCTTCTATAAAAACGCTTGAAGATGGGATTTCCCAATTATCTTCATTCTTTGGTGCTACAACTAAGCCTATAACATTCTTCCATAAGATGGGATTTCTTTGTCCAAAATTAGCCATTGATGATTATTTACGCTTATAGTCAAACTAATATAATAATGTCACTCAAGAAAAAGAAAAACTGGAGGAAATATTAAAGTAGAGATTTAAGAATTTGGTTTGCTTTCTCTTCCGTGAAAATTCGAGACTATTTTTGGTCATGCAATTTGCAAATAAAATGCGGGGAGGAGGAAAGCGACTATTAAGCGCCGCCAAAGCTACCGACGGTACACGATCTATTTCGCGTACTCGGTACTCACGTGATGAAAAGAAAAGATCGTAGATTCCCTCAACTGGATTCGGGAGGACATAAACGTCAATTTGTAATTGTGAAAGGTTATTTATTGTCCGCCTATGCCAGCGTAAGTGTGGGCCATTGAATTACCTCAAGTTTTACAACTCACACGATCTTTCCCTTTGTGTTAACCGCGTGACAAAAACGCTGCTCATGAAAACTCGGGAAAGAAAAAGGGTTCTCACATTTTCTGATTTCCATTTTTGTCCAAAGGAAGCTTTTGAATCCACAATGACTTGTTCCCTGTCCATGCCCAAAGCATATTCCATTTATTTATTTCTTTAATAGCGACAGAGAACGAAAATTCACGTTCTAACGTCGCTGAAAATCTGATTAATTCTCCTGCAACCCCTGGATCCTGGTGAAATCTGTTTTGCTCGTGCACCAGGTTCGTTTCTTTCTTTCTTTCTGTATTTCCTTCACGCTTTTGCATTTAATAAAGAATGATTGGACGAAAGCGTATGTAAAGAAACTGAAACGACACTTTCTTCCTGCTTTTTTTTTTTTTTTGCGCATTTCCCTTTCGATGTTTATTCGTTTGATCTAACAGAACCTTTACTAAATCCTCTCTGTTTTTCTCACTTTGCCAACCTTTTTCTTCTGGGAAATTATTCCCGTTACTTTAGCGGAGAGTTGAAATGGAATCAGGTTTCAATTGATTTCATTAAGTGATTGTCATGGTAAAATTAAGTTTCATTCAGGTATTGGGGCAATGGATGTTCAACTGGAAATGTCATTATTGATTGTTTTTTTTTATTAAAAAAACGTCATTATTAATTGCTTTTCTTTGAAGTCCGTATTGTGTTCTATGAACTGTTAATAGCAATATATGTTTCACATTAGTTTATAATTTACTATTTACTTATAAGGACCAGATAATCTTCTTTATAAAAGCCCCTTTACATGATTACATTCTTCAAAATTTTTAATTTTCGATGGCAATCTAAAGATCGTTCGTTTGGTTGCTCGAAATTTCAGCGTTTTGGAACTGAGGCTGTAAGCCACAGTTCGGGAATATGGAGTCCGTTCTTAAACTTGGAACCAACTTTTTCCCTACGCAGTCATACGACATTATGTTCTCTTCTGCCTAATTGATATGAATGATTGTGGTCACCCTCTGCGTGCAGGTTATTAAATCTCAATAGTATTCTGCTACTCAGCTCCTTAAATCAGTTGAAGTCACCTAGGGTCCCCATATTGGATATTAAATATTGCAGAGATGAAGAACGATTGGTTATCTTCCATGGGATCGGATGGAATTTATCCTGACATCTTCTCTTTGGAGATGTTTTTAGGGTCTCATTTACTTTCACAGTTACATTCATTTGCAGATAATTCTATTTACCAGTCTAGAAACTTCTATGTTCCTGGAAGTTTAGCTCTTCAAGATGCATTTAACCGCGTATCAGGACTAGCTGGTGCTTTTCTAGTTTGGTTCTGTACTGGGAACAGCTCAAAGGTAGCTCAGGATATAGCAGGTTCTCAGCTTAGAAGTGGGGCTTCTTTGCAGGTTAAGCCCATATCTTCTGTTAGACATAATCTAGTTGGGTTTCACTTCAGTTTTAGATCAGAAAGGAAATCTTCTGCCCCTGTGGCTTTAGCCAAAATTTCTAGTTCTGCAATGAGACTGCTTTGGAGAGAAGTGAGAAGGCTTCAATCATACTCTGTGCTGTCTCTAGCTGCAGCGTTGGTACCACCAATTCAAAACTTGTAAGTCATGCTGAAGGTGTTTATCATGAATTTGAATGATTCTAAGTGTGTCGCAAATTTGTTACAACTTACAACAATGAACTGGTTTCCATCTTATTTCCCCAGATCATCAAAGGTACTGACTGGTCCACTGGAGAACACCAGTGTGCCAATGCACGGAGGCATGGACCAAATTCCTTGTGAAGTTAAAAAACAAGGATGTGCTCACCTATCATTTCCAGAATTAAACAGGACTAAGCATGCTGTTGAGCCTAAAACTGGCATTGAGTTTCCTATGATTTTAGACAATATATTAGATGGAGAGCAGAATTGCAGCTTAGACTCCGAGGTCAATACTTAAATTTACAATTTCCCCCCTAGTTCATCACCCTCTTGCTTATCAATCGGATTAATTTGTTTTTAATGCATCTGCATGTGAAATTTTGTTCAGGTGCTTGTCATTATATTCATTTCCAGAATTAAATTGCTTCTCAATTCCTTCTGTGATGTCTTGTAATCCACACATCATCAGTAGTGTGATGAGCTAGAACTTAAAACATAACTATTCTTTCCCTTTCACTTTCACTTTCTTGCGGACGTCACATTTGATTGTCATTTGTTTCGATGACCTTCCCTGCAAGAGTGCTTGAGACCCCCGTTTTCCTTCCTCTTTTACATCAACTAACCTATGAAACTCAATTTGCTTCAGGTACTGGTTGGAACAGGGTCGAGAACCATGACAATAGTTAAAATCAAGTCTCTAAAGATCTATGCATTTGGCTTTTGTAAGTTTTCCTGGATACTTTATGCTTGTAGGTGTTGTATATTATCAGCAAAATTATCCCAATATACTGAGCTGCTTTCAATCTTTATCAGATGTTCATCCTTATTCTCTCTGTGAGAAGTTGGCTCCAAAATATGCATCAATTTCTGGTGATGAGCTGAATACCTCTCATGATTTCTACAAGGATCTTCTCAGGTATCAAATATCGTTTCTGTTGACATCCATTCAACATCATTTGGCACCCATAAATATATTACCAAATTAATTAATTTTTCTGATGTAAAAAGGCTATAACCTAATTGATTTTACAACTATCCTAGAATTTGGCATATCAGAACAACCTGGTAATTACTTTTAATTTCAATGGTTGGATCCGTGAAAACCAAATCCTATAATAAAATAATGAGTGATATAAAAGTATCAATTGGAAAAGTTTTTTCTTTTGGTGAATATTAACGGTGGTTGTGATTGTTTTTTTTAAAGTACAGTGGAGAAACTTTGATTATATCATGACCAACCACTGGTATTCTTAGTGGCCAAACAAAATTGTCAGTTGAGTTTAAACATGATCAGTTTCTGTGAATTGCAAACTTATGCTGGTTGTTTGGTTGGTTTCTTATTTGAGATGTTGACTGTGCTGGAGTTGGGTTTTTTTAAATCACAGGGAGGACATCAATATGACCGTCAGGCTTGTTGTAAATTGCAAGGGGATGAAAATCAACACTGTGAGAGAGTAAGGAATATTTCTCTCCTTTCAGTTATGGAACTTTTGATTTTGAAATCCATAAAATTGATTCGAAGAATGAAATGAAATATCGAGAGCAATTTTTACTCTTCCTGTTTCGCATATTTAAACTTTGATGTTGAAACATAACTTGATCGTTATAGAATCAATTAATATAACAGACCTTTTTATGCAATTTGATATAAATGCCACCTAGATGAGAGCGAATGAATCAGTTGCTCTCTTTTAATGCAGCCTTCTTAGGACTTAAAGATCTTAGATATAGAGTTGATGATGAAATCGAAGAAGTGCTAATATATATGTTTTTTCATTTATGTATTTTTTTGCAGTGCTTTTGAGAAATCCCTTCGAGCTCGCTTAGTTAAGGTGATTTATATCCACTGATGAAATCATATTTGTTGTTTTTGCAATGGATTATTTCTAACTCTTCCCTTGACCTTTCCTTTGCTCAGACAAATCCATCCACAGATTTTTGTTGCCTGAGCACGTTTGGTTCATTCTTCACAAAAGATATTCCATTACCCTTGGTAAATTTTTTTTACCAATCTGCATTATTTTTTTTTTCTCCATATTGAGGATGGTATAGAGTTACTTTAGCTTCGTTGCAATGTTGCAGGGGACGGTAATTAATTTTCGACAAACAACTGATGGACGTCTGATTACTGAAAGTGAGCACTAATCGATAAGCTTAGACCAATTTTTTGTCAGTAAATTTATACTCATGTCATAGGCATTGGTTTATGTTGACAGAAAAGATTTCTGTTCTGTTCTCAGTCTTTTTTTATTGTTTAAAGGGTTCTTAGTTCCTATTCATCAATTCCACCTGCAACCTAAATTAGTGAGTTTATTTTCATTACTAAAAGAGTGCCGTTTTATCTAAACAGTTGGTGGCAATGAGATTGGAAGTGTCAGGAGCAAAGAATTATGTCGTAAGTCTATGATAATTAAAGATTTTGATTTCAATATATAAGATGTACCTCATTATGTGTTAAGCTGAATATCCGCGTTCTTTTGTCAAGTACTAAACCGATCGGAGTTTATTTATTTCAAACTTGCAGGTGCTTTCTTTGACATGTACATTGGAGATGTCCCAGTATGTGAGCAAACAAAGGAAGAGATTGGCAGGAACGTCGCTAACATGATTAGGAGTTGTTAAAATGTGTCATTTTGGACCACCAGTTGTCTTGCTTTTTTAGAATAGACAATTGGCAACCATTGGCATATGCCCATTAGTTTATAGAACTGTTTCTGCCTTGAGATCATTTGGGGGTAATGCTGTACAGGCTTGGGCATATGCTTCTCAAGGCTTGTTCTTTTCTCCAAAATTAATTAGGATAGCCCAAATTGGATTGTCACTCAGACTATTCTTTTTAGTTCAATTTGAGGATGTGCATCGCTCCGATTCTTCCATCCTTCCTTGTTCTAGTTGTATTATAACTTTACACAAAAAATTAAAAACAGAAAATTGCTTATTAAAACTTAGCACTTAATTCTCTCGCGAGCATCGCTCATTTCTTGGTGACCAAGAGAACCAATGGGAGTTATTTCCTATTTATTGATAGCAATAGGAACGTGGTTTCCAGCCTCCCACCTCCTTATATGGTCTTTTATCTACATAATGGTCCACATGCAAGCTAGACGTGCGAGTCAGTGGAAGAAAGTGAATTTCTATTGAGCATTTCGGTGCAGCTTAAAGCAGAAAATATGAGAAGTATGATAGATCTTAATTGGGAAAATTGAAAATAATCCATCCAATTACGTTTCATTTTTAAGGAGTTCTATCAACTTTCATGTAAACATTCTTTTTAAACTAGGATATTTTCATATATAACTTTTTAAATAACATAAAGGAGGGAATATATATATATATAAATAACTTTCATTAATTATAAAGATTGATAAATAATTCAACTATTATATATTGGCTGAAGTCCTATATTGGTCCCTCTGTTATGCTCATTGTTCTAAATAGGTCCCTCAGTTATTTTTCGTTCCATATTGGTCCTTCAGTTATCCAAAACTTGTCAAAGTTGGTCCCTCTAACGTTTTCCATCCATTTTTTCGTTAAAAAAAGAGGAAAAATAAACTTTCATCTCCAAAAGTTTTTTTTTCTTATATTAAGGTCTTTTTCTTTTTATAATAGGATCAAAACGTAAGAAAATGAAATAAATTAAAATTTTAAGTGAATTTGCCCAAAAACACAAAATTTCTCTCTCTTTATCGATTTTAAGTTTTGAATAATTGAGGGACCAATATAGAACGAAAAATAACTGAGGGACCTATATGGAACAATGAGCATAACAGAGATACCAAAATAAGACTTTGGCCTTATATATTTATATCTCGACTAACTTAAAAAATAAAGCAACTGATATCCTTTTTGTTTTCTAGAATCAGATAAGAAATAAATGAAAAGAAGAATCTCACCCGAGCTTTTGATGGTGTGAGGCTTCTGCCTAACGCCCAAACTCATCATCTCTCTCTATCTCCAAGAAAGAGCAAGATAAGAGCGAAACTTTCTGGGAAACCAAACAAAGGGATGCTTGTCTTTTGGGATTCCGAGTCATAGAGGGGAAATTAAAAAACGAAAAAGATAAAAGGAAAGAAGAAAAAAAGAGAGAATGCTGTGTCAACGTGTGGATGAGTTTAGTTTTATCAACGTAACAAATTTCCCTGAATCCGCCCCTAATCAATCTGCCATTAATGGATCCTTTTGGGTTGAAAATTTTCTCAACCTCAAATAAATCCATTGATAGACATATCCCTCGTGATTTTGAAACCAAAAGGAAAGAACCCGTCACGTGATTTGCTTTGACTTGTATTTGTTGTGGGGAATACTACCATGAAGTATGCAATATTTGTGGCTTTCGCAGCTCGGGTCAATTTCTACATACAGTTCCACTAGCTTCCATGTTTCAAAATCCAGAATTAAAGAAGTGAAGAAGCCCCCCCTAAATATTAGTTACGAAGCTATTCTGGGATAATGATTCGCTAAAATCTAGTTCTTGACTTTTAACATTTGTTTGTCCCTTGAAGACGATGTCGTTCTTGGAATCAATATCGGCTTCTTTATCATTTAATTTCATTGTTTTCAAAAACATGCTTATTCGGTTAGGAATTAGGATACCAATAGGATGTTAGATGGGCCAGAAAATATAACTGGGACAGAATTAGAGATTGACTGGAATAAAACTGCAGGTAGCAATTTTGGGCGTACCTTTGTTTTCGTTCATTAGATTAATCTTGGAATATGATGTAATTTGCTTACACTCTAAGTCTCTGAGCCTTAATTAATTTCCAAAACGTGTTCGAAATTAGTTTGTTGGCGTTTAATAATTGGTATGTCGCAACGTGGCTGCATAATGTGCATGAATACGAAAGATGTTTAGATGTCACTTCTCTGAATATATACATCATTTTATGATAATATAATTTAGTTCTCAGTTATTATACATGTATAAAGGTAACTCATTAATCTCTAAAAGTTTATTTTTTTGCAGTTGCATTCCAATTCCATTGTTAGCAATAGTGATATTGAATTTAGAGAAGAGAAGGCATTAGTATAGAGAAAGTGGGGTAACCACCAACAGAAGAAGGTGGTGACTGATGAATGATGATAATGGACTCGCCACCACGTGATGGATAAGCCATAACTTGATCTGCTTCTACACGTGGCCCTATCAATATTCTACTTCCTTCCTTCCTACTGGGCCTTACGACTACGACATTTCCCATTTGGGCCTTCATGGGCTCCTTTCACATGCCCTCTTATATTAGTCTCTTGCAAACCATGACGTTTTTAAGCAAGCCACGTAGTCAAGTACCTAACCCTTTTAATCTTTTATGTACAAAGAAAAAGCAACTTAGTGTTTTTTAACGTCTCTTATTTAATGTGTGTATATATATATATATTTAGCAATAATGATTTCCATGCACAGTATCAAAATTATTATTTTACTTATAGCACGATGATAAAAATAATTTAGTGCTATATAAGTTTTATAATTAGAATTTAAATATGATTGTCTAAACAAGTTAATAATATTATTATTTTAAAGTGATTGCAATTTGTATAACAATTAATAAGTCAGCTCTTTTTCAATTTCAAGATAACTAAAAGTAATTCAGTAAATAGAAAATGTGAAGTTTTTTTTATAACCGATATGAATATCTCTAAAAAATACTATATATATATACACGTATATCATAATTTACTCCTTGTGTTGAACTCTTTTAATTTTCTCATACTTTGCACAAGATCAAGATAGCAGTGGTGAACTTTTTGACAAATAGATCTTTTTAATAGTGAGTAGAGTGAGTAGTGGAAGAAATGTAAGATAGACGCAGGTGGGTTTTAACAGTGGAAGGTATGGTATGTGATAATTTGAGAGATGAGTCCGTGAATGATGAGGACATGGATGTGATTATGAAGTGTAACATAGAGATAGCTGAAAAGAGAAAGAGAGAAACAGAAGCATTGAGTGGTGAATAGTGAAAGAGGGTAGAGAGTGAGAGTGAGAGACTAGAGAGGAGGAAACCATGAATGAAAGCGTCGGAAAGTAGGAAGCAAGATTTAGACAAAGGAAAAAGAGAGTAATTTTGATGAAGGAGGGCCCCACACCACACCCTCTCTCCCTTTTGTGGATAAGCTTCATATATTTTCCACCTCATCCAACGTTGTTCTTCATATTTCCCCCAATTCCATCACATCACATCACATAATTATATAAACAACCATAATAATAATAATATAATACGATCTTCTCTTTTAATCTTTCTCTCTCTCTTCACTTGGCCCTCTTACCGCCTAGATTCGTGAACGTGTCCCGCCTGGGCTTCTGAAAATCGTCCACGTGGCAGGCTCTCATTTATAGTGGTTGTTCATCCCCCTTGGCCTACATTGTTGTTGTCGCCCCCACTAACCTGAACAACACCTGATCACCGCTCATTGCTTCTCATTCCAAACCCCCACACACCCTCTATTCCTTCCTTCCTATAGTGCCTTACTGGATCAGGATAAGCATTCACGACTTTCCCTTCTTATCCATTATATTCATTTTCATTAAATTATTTCGCTCCCCTACTAACTTTCATTATAAATAAATGTCTCCAGATTAATCATTTAATATTACTTTAATTAGTAAATTTATAAATAGTGACACACAACACAAATCAACCTGTCTGTCTATGGATGATGCTTCATTATAATGGGATAAATATAATCTCTCCCTCCTTCCCTCCCACTACTGTGGTTCTGTTTTCTATTACGCTTCAAACTCTCCTCCATCCATCCATGGCGCCTTTTCCTTCCTTATAAATTCCCCACCCCCCATATATATCTATCTATCCTATATCATTTGCCTTTGGATCATTTGTGCATATGAGGATCGAGAGTAGCGGGTTAACGCGCGAGGTGACATGCGCGTCGGCGTTCTTGGAAGATGCCAGAAGCGGTGAACATCACGCGCCGCCGGCCAAGATTTTAGATGATAACTTGAGTGCGTCGTCTTCTTCTTCGACGTCTTCGATCGGAAAGAATAGCGATCTGTCGTCGGAGGGGGACGAGGATTCCGGCCAAAATGAGGCTCAGAGTGCGTTTAATGGGCCTTTCGACATGATGCACTCCTTAGAAGAGGTTTTGCCTTTCAGGTACTTTCCATCTATTTTTAATTTCAAAAACACGGATACTAATTTAACACACTACATAATGTAGTAATATATAATGGGAAGAGAAAATTAATCTGCTATTATATTTGTCTAATTCTATAAAGCGATCTTATAAAAGCCTCCGGGAGGTTTGGGAATATTGGTAAATGAATAATGCATTTCTGGAGTAGACTAACAAAACTAGAATGGCAAATCAGCTAATGANAAAATAATAATTATCAATTTAACATACTATAAAATATTTTAATATCACATAATAATTCAGATCAGTACTCTAAACAAAATTTATAGCAAAATAAATATACTAAAAAAATCATAGAACATCACCCGTGCATCGCACGGGTACAAAACTAGTATTGGTAAATGAATAATGCATTTCTGGAGTAGACTAACAAAACTAGAATGGCAAATCAGCTAATGAGAATTTTTTCTGTGTTTTCAATCCGCACAAATTTGGTCTTAATGGTTGGATTAATGTATTTTGCAGTAAGGGAATCTCAAAGTTCTATAACGGCAAGTCGAAGTCGTTCACGAGCCTAGCGGATGCATCAGTGTCACCATCCATCAAAGACGTAGCAAAACCACAGAATGCTTACACCAGAAAACGCAAAGCCTTAATGGCTTTTAATCATGCTTGGAACAAAAATCATCGAAGCAGCTTGCCTTTAATTAGAGGCAACAACGGTGGGATTTCAAAGAGACCCACATTAAACTCCAGCCGAAGCACGTTGGGTGTAGCGGTTGCCTTGAAAAAGTGTGATAGCAGTACTAGTAGTTGTTCAAGTTCAAGCGAGGACTCAAATAATGTGAAGTTCCCTTTACTAAGTCTTCCACCATTACATCCTCAAATGAATGTATATACAATTAGCACAGATCCATCATATTCCTCTACCCTCCACCAGAATTTCTCGCCTTGGCGATCTTTCTCCTTGGTTGATCTCCAACATTGTGCTACTGCTGCCACAATGAAGATTTCCACCTCACCCTCTATTAGAAATGAGACACCTAACTTGATATGTCATAACTCTAACAATTAAACCATATGAGTAGTGCTATAATTAAGAGAACTCATACAAAGATCTGTGCTTAGTAAATTGCATCAGATCCCTCTATATCGATCATACCCAGTAGTTATAGGCATAGCAAGCCAATCGACCACTAACTACTCTAATTAATTAGAGGTGTTGTGAAAACCTGATTTGTAATGGGTTTTATGAAGAAAAGCATTTCTTCATGTATAGGAATATGGTAATGGAATGCCTTCAAATCTGAAACTCAAAGACGAGATTCAGTAAATGGTATGTTTCAATTGTTGTGTGTAGACTCTAGAGGATGTGGCAACTGTCGCGTATTTGTAATTAGAAAACGTGATCGGATTCCTGTGTATTAATACAAGCACATTATCAAACCTGCACGGTTAACATCTTATTCTTGAGATGGGTTAATTTACATATAGCAGGATGAACTATGTAATTAGAAAGGAGAGAGAGAGAGATTGTAGATCCAATCAAAAGGGTCCGTCGCATGGTCCCGTTTCTATCTATGACTGATATCCATCATTAGCAAATGCATCGATAATTCCAATAATCTGTCCTCTTCCACCAGAAGCTTGTTATCAAAATTCATTTGCATTTCATTCTTTTTATTTTTTTTAAAAAACAAGTAATATTAACTTTTAATTTTTTTTCATTAAATTATTTCTAAGTATATATTTTATTTTGAAATAAATATAAAATATTATTATTTATTAAATTATAAGAGAGTTAAGACTTTTGCATAATATATTTCTATTTGTAATTAATTTGCACCCCATGTCACTTGCTTTGCTAGCTGTTCACCATATATTATTCAGAAAGTACGAAGATTAGATTAGTAGGCCTCACAGTCAATGCGATAAGCTTCGTTTCACGAGAATATTATTATACAAATTAAGAGTGTATCAGATATTATTCAGAAAGAAATAATGTATGACGTAACGGACCATACGTGCTTCCCTCAACTGTGACCCGGAGGGCCATTAATCGTTTATCCATTATTTACAACCGTTTTGATTTTTAGTCGGCTATGTTCTCTCGGGTGAATTTCGTTTTGATATTATTTTTGTTGATGACTTCAGTCGATATAGTTGACTTTACTCTATGAAACACAAGAGTGAAGCTGTGAATGCATTTAATATATTTAGATCTTTTGTTGAAAATAAATTTAGTACCAAAATAAAAGCAATGCAGTGTGATAATGGAAGAGAATATAAGCCAATTATTTCCATAACACAAGTCCCTGGAGTAGAAGTTAGGCTTACTTGTCCATATACCTCAGCTCAAAATGGACGTGCAGAAAGAAAACACATGCATGTAGTAGAAATGGGACTCACCCTCTTGGCTCAAGCTTCTCTCCCATTGTGTTATTGGGTTGAAGCTTTTCAGACTTCAGTGCATCTCATTAACAGGCTTCCAACATCAGTTCTTGGAGGACAGACTCCACTTCAGCTTCTTCTCAAGGTTGATCCTGATTATGCCTCCTTACAGCCTTTTGGATGCTCTTGTTATCCATGTCTTAAGCCTTACAACGATCACAAGCTTCAATTTCATACACAAAAATGTGTGTATCTTGGTCCTGCACCACAGCATAAAGGATCTCGCTTTCTTAGCTCTACTGGAAAATTTTTTATCTCTCGCCATGTGGTTTTTGATCCTCATAGTTTTCCCTGTAAACATGGCTTCCTGAATCGCAAGATTTCTTACGAAGAAGATAAAGTATCATCAACTCCTCCTCTTTTAATTAGTGTAGGTGGAAAAGGACAAATCACTGATGTGACAGCAAGTGAGCCCAACAATAAAGATGATTTTGAATTAATGAGAGTAGTTGGCACCAACTCACCCTCTTCACCACTTTCGATTACGGTGAAACCTTCAGTCCGGTGGTTAAACCTACGACAATTAGAGTAGTTCTTTCATTGGCTGCCACTTTTGGTTGGACCGTTTGTCAACTTGACGTAAATAATGCTTTTCTAAATGGTTTACTCCAAGAAAATGTGCTCATGAAACAACCAGAAGGTTTTGTTGATCCTAATCATCCCAATCATGTCTGTAAATTGGAGAAGGCACTTTATGGGCTCAAACAAGCCCCAAGAGCTTGGTTTGACCGTTTAAAATTTGTTTTAATTAGCTGGGGATTTCAGAATGCTCGGAGTGATGTGTCGCTATTTTTTCTTCGGGAAAATGATCTCACCGTGTTCATTTTGATATATGTCGACGACATCCATGTGACTAGCAACAAACCAGAGTATTAGACGGTGTTCATTCGCAAGCTTAATGATCTCTTTGCATTGAAGGACTTAGGAGATGTCTATTATTTTCTTGGTGTTGAAATTCGACGAGACAGTACAGGCTTCTTCTTGAGTCAGCAAAAATACATTCGTGAGATTTTGAATCGCTTTAATATGTCAAACTGCATTCCTGTAGCAACTCCCTTGGTAACAGGACGTAGCTACTCTGCTTCTGAGGGAACTCCCATGACGAATCCGTCTTTGTATAGACAAGCGGTAGGATCATTACAATACTTGGTGACCACACGTCCTGATATAGCGTTTGCGGTGAATAAATTGAGTCAGTATTTGTCGCAGCCAACTGATATACACTATCAAGCTGTAAAATGAATTTTCGTTATCTTAAAGGGACGTTGAATCTGTCTTTGCATCTCAAATCAATCCCTACTCTTCAGTTACAAGTCTACACAGATGCGGATTGGGCAACAGATGTCAATGATCGGCGTTCGGTGGCAGCTATGTGCAGTTATCTTGGCAACACTCTGATATCGTGGTCCTCTCGTAAACAAAAAGTGGTATCGTGTTCGAGCACGGAATCGGAATATCAAGCTTTAGCCGACGGAGTAGCAGAAGTCAAGTGGCTATGTTCTCTCATGACTGAACTTGAGATGGCCCCCATAAGTCTGTATGAATAAGATCAAGAGGAGAAATTGTACGTGAAACAGACTTAGAGAAAGGTAATTTTTTAGATTTCCCAAATTGACAAGCTTCACAAAAGATAGATACATCATTTAATTTGACAATACAACTTTGTAAAATCTGTTGTAAAACTTTAATATTAGGATGTCCTAATTTGTTGTGCCAAGCCAAGTATTGTTTCTGTTGTTCTTCCTGAGAAATTGCCAAATAAGCTTGAGCTGGGACATTGTAATGCTTGAGATCATCCATTTGATAGAGGCCTTGTTTTGATTTCCCTTGAGCCAACGGTCGACCGGTCATCTTGTCCTTCACAACACAAGTCTTGTTAGAAAAGATAACATCCACATCATTGTCATTTGTAAGCCTATCAACACTGATTAAATTTTTTGTCGCTGCAGGGACTAATAAAACATTTCTCATCTGTAAATCAGAGATGTTGGAGTGTAATGTAGAATTACCAACTCCTGAAATATGAGCCAAATCACCAGTACAAGTATGTAATTTTGTCATACCTATGGGAGCAATGTCATCCAGCTGGTCTCCATGTGAAGTCACATGATAGTTTGCTCCATTATCCATATACCAAGACTCATCAGTGACAGAGGAGGGTGTCGCATAGTAAGCTTGAGGAGGAGAATCATAGAGACGAGTTTGTTCAGAGGTAATAGAGTGATCGAATCTGTGATAGCAATTTAGAGCAACATGCCCTGGTTTCTCACAAACTTGACAGAAGATTCGTGAGCCTGAGTTGTGAGAACAAGAGCTACCAAAGTTAGAAGAGTTACCAAAATGATTGAAAGTACCTCGCCGTCCTCTACCACGTCGACCTCTAAAACCCCTAGCTCCACGCCAAGTTGATCGACCAGAGATGTTTGAGCCACGTCCACCATTGTAGGAATCATCACGATGAGCAAGATGGGCTGCTGGCTGAATAGATAATGCAGAGAATTGATTTTAAACTCGGCTTTCAAAGGCAAGCAAGTCAGCTTGTACACCAATCCAGGTAGGGTTTTTCTCTTTTGATAGCTGCACAACAATTGCATTGTATTCTGCATCTAGTCCATCTAAAGTATGTAAGATTAAATCCTCCATAGTAATGGGAGCACCTGCAAGTGTCAACTGATCAAAGATTGTTTTCATTTTGGACAGATATTCAAACATTTTCATAGAGTTCTTCTTGGTTTTATGGAGCTTCGACTTGAGCACCATAACTCGGGACTTCATTGCAGCACAACAGAGATTCCGAGCACCAATCCATAGATCTCTAGCAGTGGAACAATGTAGCAACTAGATACTCAACTCTTGAGTCATTTGTCCTCGAAGCCATCCTACTAGCATCCTATCAACTGTGAACCGTTCTTTGAATGCTGGATTTGTCACCAGTTGAGTTCCTTCAGGAAGGAGACGAGGTGGCGCATCAGTTTTTTCAGCAATGTGGGACTCGAGCGAATTTCCTTCAATGAGAGGTTGAACAATAGCTTCCCACACTAGGTAATTTTCTCTATCCAACTTGATAGAGGCGGTTTGAATGGATGATCCAAAAAGGGTATAGGTTTTGGTGACTGGATTTGCATTTGCAAATGGTGAAGCTGTGCTCGAGGTAGCAGACAATGGGGTTGAGGAATCCATGAGAAAAGGAACCTGGCTCTGATACCAAGATAGATAAATAGGGTTTTGAGTAAATGAATTCTGGACAGCTTGAATCCTAGCCTTGTCCATTAGCTTTATATATATGTGCCCAAGAATATGAATTTAGGGCTACATGAAAGAATATTCTCAGGACACCTGTCCTAAGAGATAAAGACAAAATTACAATGAGTTGGCAACCAAAACCTGCACACTAATAAACCAATACATACTATACAATTAACAATACAATAAAGCATAGATAATATCCTACTCCTTAACATGAATTACTTACAAGTTTTATACTTTTTTTTTAATCATACAAGTTTTATACTTGTAGTTGCAACTTGAAAGTGGGTTTGGATTTATACAATAACAAATTCAAACCTTCATTGCCCAGCTCTCAATACTTAAGGCCCATGATTTTGTAATGTGACCTAAATAAAAGGCC
Source organism: Chamaecrista fasciculata (assembly GCA_003254925.1). Classification (NCBI taxonomy): domain Eukaryota; kingdom Viridiplantae; phylum Streptophyta; class Magnoliopsida; order Fabales; family Fabaceae; genus Chamaecrista; species Chamaecrista fasciculata. The sequence goes on from QANZ01047639.1 coordinate 181,128, forward strand.
CATTTTCTTCCTTACAGAAGTTTTACTAGGTAACTCGAGAGGTTTAAATAAACGTCCCAAAAACGAAGTAAGGAAAAATAAACGAAAATATCTTTTTGGTCACTTTTTTTTTGGCCCGAATTTTTTGTCACTTTGTTATAGTGAAATTAAATTTTATTTCGAACAAAAATAAATAAATAAATAAATAAATAAATTTTATTTCGGATTTTCCTGAAATTAATTTTCTTTTACGCACTGAGGAATAGAGAAGACAAGATTTTGATGATGTATGCAATATGGATTACTTTTTCTATTTTCTAAGATAAATGGGAGAATCCCAGGGAACTATAAATAAAACGTCATCATGTCATCATTATATTGGGAAGTTTTATTAGAGATAAGTTTTTAAATAAAGATATTTTTCAACGCAATCAGAAAATAAAATATCTAATAGTTCAAAAATTTACCGGTATAGGGATGGCAACGGGTGAGTATCTGCTTATTCTGTTTCTATTCGTATCCGTATTTGTACATGATAATAGGCCCAATAATTAGGAGGCCCAATTGGCAGAAGACGCCCTTGGCCCAGCAAGCCATAGGTTCACAAGGTAGGTTGTAAGGGCGAGAATGCCCTTAACCCCGCTAAGGCAAGGACGCCCATAACTATAGAGGGCATGGGCGCCCACGGAGCATAAGGTCGCAAGGAATAAGAAAACATTCCCTGAACCAATCAGGAACCAATCAAGGATCAACCAAGATCCGCTGTCAATCAAGACAAATCGCTTAGAGATCCTTCCCATGGATTCTGCCTTGGTCATCAAGGCGCCTTACGCAAATAAGGAAATAGTGATTCACTTATCCTTAATTGGCAAAAAAATATCTTCCTACATGAAATAGGAAAAATTATGATTCACTCCCATATCACTGAAGATATCTCTCCTGCAATCAAAGGAGTTTCCTAAAGTGGGTTCTCCCCAATGAGCCTATAAATACAAGATGGTAACCCTAAGGTACGCTACTCATGCTAGCTCATATTCTCATCTCTTATCACCATATACTAACTTAAGCTTCAGAGGTGAATCATGGGAGACCCCCTGTAGTTCATTATCTTGCAGGAAAATCTTGCGGTGAACCGGGAAACGACCCTCGGCCAAATCCTAGTTCATCAGTTCATTCTCTCTAAGATCCGTATCATATCCGTATTTGATATCCGATATCCAACGGGTACCCTAAATATCCGAAATACCCTAAAATAATGAATATATATAGGATAGGATATCTGAATTCAAAAATCGGATATATCTGATATCCAATATCCGTTAATTTAAATAAATTAATTAAAAATATAATAAAAATGTATAAAATATTTATATTATAAGGTATCGGTTATCATATATCCTAACTATCCGTTCATTTCGGACGGATACGGATAGTTAATTTTTTACTTTTCAATACCCGTACCCTATCCGATATTCGGTATCCGACGGATATCATACATTTTTTTATGGGTGGATTCGAACGGATATCCTAAATTCATTTTTTTTTCCAATTTATGTGTAATTTAATGGGTAGAAAGCCAGAGAAGTCAAGACTTGAGCAGTATCACATTATTTTAATGTTAATGAATTAGTTTCTTGAACAACATAAAATTGTAACATTATTCTTAATATAATAATCATGTAAGCAACTAAGCATATATATATCTATATTATTAAACAAACAAAAATAGTACAAATAGAGTAACAAAATTGAGTTAGTAGCAACATTTGTATAATACGTAAAAATGTCTCGAGGAATTGAAGGAAATAGTTAAGCAAAAAAAAAAAAACAAATATAATTAACTATAGTAAACAAAGTCATAACATTAAGAAGTTGGCATTTAATTACACTCCCCCTATATTCTAAAAGAGAACTAGCCAAAGAAAAAACTATGGAAAAGGCAAATTAATAAAAGACTAATCCTATATTTGCAATAAATAATTAAGTAGGATTCTAAAGTGAGGGAGATATGATTGCTAAATGAGTACTCGTTATGGACCCACACTTCTTGTGCATTTCATTTTAATTTTTCTTTCAAACACAGTATCTATAAATAGAAAATAAAATAGTTGCCTTGTCCTTGCGCAAGCACGGAGCCGTATAACGCCGTTTATGCGTAAAAGTGAAGATCTGATACGGAATGATTCGTTTCTTTGCTTTTGTTCTTGTTCGCCGTTTTCCTTTCCCAAACTCCATTTTCTTTCTAGAAATGGAATTCCCTCCAATTACAACCTAAATGCTTTCTTAAATAAAAGTATAAAACAATCAAAGAAAAAAAAAAGGAACATTAATTGTGTAAATTTGAAAGTCCAACCCAACATTAATTATGTCAGTAAGCTCTTAATGCATTAAAGGTTGTGAACTTGTGATGATAAGGACAAATATCAAAGTTAATAAATTAGAGTTGCCTAACATAAGGCACAGAGATCAACGGCCCTTAACTTGTTGACCTCTCAGACTGTACTAGTTTCTGAGAAAATGGGTTCATCACGACGCACTAAAGGAAGCAAATGCAAATGCAAATGCTAGTCCTGCGAATACTGCCACCATCCAGCTAAGGATCAGTCCATTATTGATGTTCACACATCATGCATTGCACTGCTTCCACCTACTCTTTCAGTCTTCACGCCTTCCTTCCTACCCCACATTAACCCCACACCACACACATTTCACATTCATTCAATATTTACTAACACAAATACCAGCAAAAAAACAGATACAAGAATTGGGGTTTACTGCAGTACCTTTCAGATCCATCCCACCAAGGCCATACATGCACATGCATCTGTTCTCCGTTCTCAAAACTAGAACCAAAAAAAAAAAAAAACTGACAAAATTAAAGTTCTTATATTTACATCCTTTTCTTTCTTCTAATTTTTTTCTTTTTTGGTTTTTTTACTTTCCTCATCATGGTCATTTGATTCCTCTTCACTCACTGTTCTGGGAAATCACCTCTCCAAATTTGAGGAAAAGCTGAGCATCTGAGGTGCTCATGGAAGGGCAATTCACCAAGTGTGGAGCCTTGAGATTTGCATACTCGTCCATATAGCAAGATGGTGCCTTTGCACATGGAAGCAAATTAGAAGCAGCAACAGCAGGTGGTGGTGGGGTTGCAGCTTGCTTTGGTGGGGACATGGGTGGCACAAGGCTTCCCAGCACACGTGTCACCTCGTGCATCGTCGGCCTATCCACTGGCTGTCTCTTTGTGCACAAAAGAGCAAGCTGAAACACCTTCTTTACTGCTCCTAGGTCCTTGCATGAGGCTGTAATATCAGGATCAACAGTCTCCATAACTGCATTGTTAGCTGTCTTTGACAAAATCTGCATGAACACAAGGCTGTCCAGCTTAAGAACATGCATTGTTGTAAAAGATGGAAAAGAACAGAATGGATAGAGTGAGTAACCAACCAGGTGATGCAGATTGGATTCATTGTCAACCGCTTTCCGGCCAGTCAGCAGCTCGAGCAACACAATACCATAACTATAGACATCAGACTTCTCAGTGAGCCGGGAAGTTCGAGCATACTCAGGGTCTATATAACCGATTGTGCCCATTATGTAGGTTGAAGTGTGAGACTTTGAGGGGCATAGACTCTTGGCAATGCCAAAATCAGTGAGATGAGCCTCGAAGTCCTTGTCTAACAATATATTTGATGATTTCACATCCCTGTGTATGATTCGGGGACAACAATCATGGTGTAGATAGGCAAGCCCTTGTGCTGCTCCTACTGCTATTTTTAAACGAAGATCCCAGTCCAGCTTTTTCTTCTTGGAAGCTCCTGGAATAGAATATATAATAAAAGTCAAAACCATTGCATGGCTTCAAAATTTTAACTTAGTAACGAGTCATCAATGAAACATTCAAGGAATAGCTTGAACTAACCATGAAGAAGATCCCATAGGCTGCCATTTTCCATGTAGTCATAGAAGAGAAGGTTCCCATAAGGGGACAAGGAGTAACCTTGGAGACTAACGAGATTCCGGTGCTTGATCCTACCAACTGTCTCAAGTTCAGTCTCAAATTCTTTCAAGCATTGGGGATAGTGAGAATAGAGCTTCTTGATAGCCACGGGTTTGCAATTCTTCAGGACACATTTATATACTGTGCTTGATGCACCATATCCAATTATATACTTCTCACTCAGGTTTTCCGTCATCCTCATGATGTCCTCATACACATGAAGTGCCATATTCATATGAAGTATCACTAGCTTTGGAGGTGAATAACTAACTGCCATTTTCCAGGAACATAAACAGTTCAAATTTTCAATCGGCAGGATGAAAATATCTTATGAAACACTGGAGAATTGTATCAAATCCTATCAAATCATAACAAGCCTTATCAAATATATATGTTTAATATTTTTATTACTATGTATGAAAACCCCTATTTGATGAACCCAGACTAAAATCAAGCAAACCCCTCCTAGCACACTGAATCCTCCCTATAGTAAAATAAGAGCTCCAATAGAGTTTAGTTAATCTACTTCCGTAAAATGAGATATGTACCGGGCTTGTCAAGCGATCCATCTGGAAAAGGAGAGGGATTGTATGGCCGACAAGCTGCTAGCAATATCATAAGAAGAATCACAAGGGCACCAAGGGCAATTCCTAGGATAGCTGCCTTTGATAGGGTAACTGCATGATCAGTAATACAATATTAGTTCAATTTGCATATCACCAAAAATCACTATTCTAACACCAAAGTAAAAAGAATGCCATGGAATAACACAACTTAGTAGCAATTGTCCTAATCACTTTAAAAACAGAACGTTCCTGATCAGAAAACCTTTATTACCTCGCTCTGTGGGATGAGAACCATGACAAGCCAAAGACATCCAATAGCCACAGAGACCAGAGTTTCCAATAAAACTGAAAATGAAAAAGTTTCACCACCCATAAGAACATACTCGCAACACCATCTAAACCAAATTATTTGGGGAAAAATAAGAGTAAAATGGAAAAATTGTGAACCATAAATGACCCTAACCTGTCGGGCAAAAACCTGGAGAAATTATTGCTGGTCGGAATTACACCAACTAAGTTGTTATAGGATACATTTCTACACAAGTTACAACGAATATGAACTTGTTAGGAACATAGGCATGGCATGGCATTTCCTAAGCAATTCAGGGTAATTTTCTTTTTCTTTTTTTTTTTCAAAGGAAGCTGAACTTACAGGATAGAAAGGCTTAGGCAATTAACAAGTGAAGTCACATCCCCAGATAGCTTGTTGTTTTCCAGTCTCCTATAAAATTTTGGACCATGAAATCACATGAAAATAACGAGTATTCTAGATCAATTACCAAAACAAAATATATTCCACCAAAATTAACATGTGAAACACAGAACAAAAAACATATTAATGTACTTAATCTGATCCGTTCAAGTCCAATTTGATAATGCCGCATACATATTATCCAAAAGTTGAATTATAAAGTAAATACAGGCGCGGAGTCATAAGATTTGCCAAGGCCATAAAGTACTATAAAATTCTTTTAACAAAAGCAAAAGAAAGACTCTAGCTTACTTTCATAATAATAATAATAATAATAATAATAATAATAATAATAATAATAATAATAGAAGCTTACAGGGATATCATATTCTGAAGTTGACTAAGTTCATCAGGAATCAAGCCAGAGAGTTGGTTATTTGAAAGATCTCTGCGATACAGAAGGATGAGAAACAAGCTAACCCAACATCATTTGTTTTGTCAGAAACGTATTGAACTTACATATCCATAATGCTTCTTAAATTACCAAACTCAGCTGGAATGAACCCAGTTAGATGATTTCTGCTCAGATTCCTGAAATAAATGAACAATGGTTATCAGGATTCAGGAGAACTGAGAAGAAACATTACAGCTTCCAAGAAATAAATGAAGCAGTAGTACAACTCACAGCTTCAAAAGATGTTCCAAGTCACCAAGGGGCGAAGGGATGGACCCACTAATATTGTTGTTTGATAAATCCCTGGGAGGAAACCATCTATTAGAGTGAAGCAAGAGGGATCATGTCTTAATATACATTAGATCATTCAAACTTACAATGTATCCAAATTACCAATCCGTGACAGCTCAATTGGAATGGAACCTCGAAGGTAGTTGGAGGAAAGATTCCTAAAGATTGTCGTCCCAAAAGCCAAAAAGCAATGAACACCAATCAAGCCAAAAAGCAATATTATGGAGTTGAAACAATGTTCGAACCCAAAGTACATTCATATATTTGCTTGAAACACACATTTGTGCCTAAGGAAATACTTGGAAAGAGATTTGAACAATCATAAGAGACAATGGAGTAGAATGTTTGCAACATAGGCACCATTTGGGGATTTGAACAATCATAATACACTGCAGAAATGTCTAGACTCCCAATAATAGCAAGGAGAAACTTACAGATACGTCATACTCTCCAAGCTCTGAAAAGTCGGGGGGATTGTTCCATTCAATTTGTTTCCATGCACATTGCTAATGCAAAACAATGGAAAAGTTCATCACCTTATATCTAGAAATAACTATTCAGAACAAAGTAATACAACAAAGTTTACTACTTACAGGCTGTTGAGATTTTTACACGAGCTAATATTATCAGGAATTGGCCCCTCAAGGTTGTTGTTGGCAACATTTCTATGAGAATTATAGATAAGCAAATGAGTTAAAATATAGTCAACAAAAAAGACACTTTAAAGCAACAGTACTAAGCACTTACAAGTCAAACAGATCAGTAAGCTTCCCAAGCTCGGGCGGGATATATCCACTTAAAAGATTATCATTCAGTTCCCTGCAATGAAAAGATAAACATAAATGAGGTGCTTCGAACCTTGTTTCTACCCAATTGAAACTGCTAAACTAATAAATAAATAAATAATTCTACAGGACCAACAAGCTTAAACGGTGAAATCTATCATGTTTTTACAAGTGATTTATAGTCATTATGACCATTCGAACAATGAATTAGGGAAAACCAAAAATTTTAAGAAAGATCCAAGGTAAAAAGGCAGCTGATTGCCACACAAACCACTGAGCCTTCAAAAACATGTATGATACTGTATTTGGTCAACTAACAAAAAATGTTGTTCTTACAAATAGTGAAGCTTTGTCATATTTCCAAGCTCTGGGGGAATAGGGCCAGACAGCTTATTTCCGTGCAAATACCTACGAACATTTCACAAAAGTTGATCCAACCAGCATATAATGAGTACATGAATTTTCTAAAGAAAAATATATAAATATTTCAAGTCAAGTCCTGCTAATGGAATAAACTGAAAAACTACTTGCGTATACTCACAATTTTTCTGTGTAAGTAAGATTTCCAAGGATAGGAGGGATTGGTCCACTTAACATGTTACAACTCAAATCTCTGGTATAAGCATTTAGGGAACAGTCAGACAGGCATCAGTGAAGAGAGAAAGACGTCATTGTAAAACATCTTAAATTTGCTTACAATACAGCAAGTGCCTGCATCAGCCCAATCACTGATGGAATATGCCCGGAGAGTTGATTTCCTTGTAAAGACCTGGTGAGTTCTATCAAGATTAGAAGCAGTTTCAAGGTAAGGTAAGTAGAAGATCACATTGCCTTGTCATTAAAAAATATCTAAAAGAGAGATCAACACATACAATGTTGCTACTTGAAGAAACCCAATATTGAATGGTATCTTTCCAGTCAGCTGGTTGTAGGATAAATCCCTGATGCCAACAATCGTTAAAAGAAGTAACAAAAAAAATAAAAGGATTCACAAACTCTGTCAAGCAGTTGGGTGATATACATACAAGACCTGGAAGGCAGTACAGTTGCCTATACTATCAGGAATGCTGCCGGTCAAGCTGTTGTTCCTTACATCACTACATAATGATAGGTGGGTGGCAAATAATCAGATTCACTTGAAAATTTTCCAACTCTTGGGGCTTCAGAAGAAGAAGAAAACAGTGGTTGCGTAACTTACAAATACCATAATCCAGTCAACTGGCACATGTCTGGAGAGAGCGAACCCACTAAATTGTTCCCTCGCAAACCACTATTTAGGGAAAACGAGGTGTAGAAGAAATATAAATACATATAAGAAGAGATTATGCATGTGGGAAAAGGAAAGATCTCGTTAGTTTCGTCATAGATGGAATATGGGTTATAGTTTATACTCACAGATACTGTAAAACTTCATTCCAGTATATAAGCCTGGGTATTTCACCGCTAAGATTGTTTTGTGCTAGGTCTCTAGTACCAATATTGCAGAAATTAAGAACGTCAGTTAGTAGTTAAAAATTACGCATTTGAAACAAGACGAAAATGCAAAAGTGGCTTACAGAATCTTTAAGTTGGGAATCTGAGACAAGGTTGATGGAACTGGTCCTATTAACTGGTTATTCTTCAAAATTCTGAAACAATAGTGGTAATAATTAAAAAAAAAAAAAAACCTTCAAGTTACCAGCTATTCAAGCATGCAATAAAAAATAAGAAGAACAACTCACAGATATTCTAGTTGTTTCAACTTTGAAATCGAAAATGGGATGTCTCCCCTTATCTCATTAAATGACAAGTCCCTGATAATACGACAACAAATTACCAGTAAAACGATTGTGACTATAATGACAAATAATACATTGAATTGATTTCTGATGTTCTATGGGTATGAAAGTTACAAGTTCATCAAAGAAGAACAGTCACCAATCTCATCCGGTATCTGGCCTGATAGACGATTTCCCCTAAGGTCACTGTCAGAAAATAACATTGAGAACGAGTTCTGTTTAGGCATTTATTCAACATGTAAACCACATCTTTTGAAGACTTGGAAAAAGTCCGAGGAAGAATAGTACATACATAGAGACCAAGCTCTTAAGTCCACCTATTGCAGGTGAGATTTCGCCGTCAAGATTCAAACTTGAAAGATTGCTGTAACGTAGGTGGGAAGCAGAAAACCGATATCAGTCTAATCTGTTTCTATTGATTTCTGAAAAATCAATAAAGGATGTCAATGTACACAGTCTAGGAATGCTATTACTTACAGTGCAACGACATTGAAGGTAACATTATCGCATGAGATCCCTCTCCAGACACAATAATCGGCAGATGGAGAGTCTGTCCAGTCATATAGAACATTATCCACATCCCTGAACGATTTCTTTATCTCCAGCAATGTTGCTCCTTCAATAAAGAAACTCTCGTGTTAATCATGAAGAACAATAATGGGAACGCGAAATTCTTCCATTCTATATGATTAAACTCCAGTTCCAATATTTCAAGATAAGTATTTAGCAATGTGGAAATTAGTGCTCGCGTGGGAGAAAAAAAAGGACTATTTCGAAAACTAAGTTAGAAATTAGCTTCCGCGGGAAAAGCTACACTGACTTGAAAAAAGTAGACCAACAGAAATGGAGAAACTACCCTGTTTGGTTGCCGAGAAAGCGATTCTAAGTAAGAAAAATAAAAAAAGAAAATTCTTAGCTTTCCGCCTTTCTTCAGTTTTCCGTCTCCTCTGAGAAATGAAGAGAGAAGGAAACACATATCGAGGAGTTGGCTTTCCAGCCGTAGCAGCCGTATGGTTCTTCCTTCCCAAAAACTTCAACCCCCAAAATACTAAAGCCTAAGCTTCAACATTGTTTGTTGTCTACTCCCAACCCACCCAAAAGAAGAAGACGAAGAAAAGCCCAGAGAAAATAAAAGACTCACCATCGTCTGATTCCGCGGAATTGATATTGAGGCAAATGAAGAAGGCCAGAAGAACAAGTCCAAACCGAAAAGCCATAATGCTCAACCGAGCCGACACATCAAAGTACTCTTTATATACCAAATAAACCCCAATGAAGTGGTTCTTAAAAGCACACACAGGAAAAAAGCTCTAGTTATGAGTGAAGTAGGAGTGGTGGTGAGTCAAGTCCGTACAGTGATTTTAGTGACCAAAGAAGAGACTATGGTTTAATAATAGCAGTGGGCACCGTTGAAGTATGCTGGGGAATAAAAGGGTAAGATGAGCTGGGTTTGGGAGTATTCTTCTGTGTATTCTCCATTTCTATTTTCTTTTCCTGTGATTAGGACTTGGGAGTTGTGGCTTTTATTTTTCTGGTTTTGACGGTAGCCGCAGAATAACAAGCTACACTCATTAGCTTTCCTTCTTGTTCAATCACATCGTTCTGGCATACCCACATCTAATACAAGAAAGAAGACGTTATAAAGAGAGAAAGAGAGAGAGAATTATTTGACGCATAAAGTTAAAACTATCAGGAAGCACTTCTGCAGAGAGGACCTGCAACACTACTACTGCTGCATAAGTTCTCTCTTGCTTTCTTGTTTCTCTCTCTATCAAAAACTTTCTCCTTTTTTGTATTGGTTTTATCTCTCTTACTGGATGCTATGCCATTGTAAATAAGGGGTCGCTTTCTTCTCTCTGGTTTGGCTGTGAGAGTCTGCAGAGAAAAGAGTAATAATGTGAGGCAATCCATATCGCTGACAAGGACGCCCTTTCTCTTTCTCCTTCACTCTTTACTCCTTCCCATCTCTGGCCACTGAGAGAGAGCAATTTGAGCCTATGTTTTCCATTTTATAATTATTTATATTATTCAGCTTTGGTTTTGTTTTTTAGCCTCTTCTCTTTAATATTGTTATGGTATCCCCTCTCTCATCATTTTCTTCATTTATCTCTTTCTTGTTTCTACTCTCTCTGTTTGCTAGTTATGGATATGCTCATGCCAGTTACTTATAAGTGGCCATATCCCAATTTTCACGAAATACAAAACAAGTTAATCAATGCACATTTCAGTTTTACCCTTCCTATGGAATAAACTTCATGCATGCATGGTGCATGCTACTGATTTTCAATCAATTATTACTACATTACAGTACTAACAATATTTTCATTTTCATATACGAAGAAAATTACCTTGGTGTAAATGTAATTATGGGGACTTTGAAATCTGAAAAAGCAGAGTAAGGAGTTGAGTAAATAGTAATGAGAGAGAAAGGCAGAGAAAAGAAAGAGAAGAGAGAGGAAGGAGTTGTCAGTGAGACAGAAGATCTGCATCAAAGTAGGGCCCACAAGTCCCTTCTCAGGTAGTCTGATTTAACTTCCGTCAAACATATAAATATAATTAAATTAAAAAAAATTGTAAAAAATGTAAAAAGTAAATGTCTCTTATTCACCTCGGGAAGGTCATTTGTCTTGTCTCTCACAGTCTGACAGCTAAACCTCATCATGATTCTGACGGTGGGCCCCACCTATTCCTCTAAAAAGCCTGAGATCACTACTCACTGCAGCGACGTGGGGCCCATTGACGCCGTTAACGTTCATTGTCTTCTCTCTCTCTGCATGTAATGTAAAAATGTAACTAATTTCATTGCCATTGTTTGCAGTCGCTATTTTCTTATTATTATTATTATTATTATTATAATATATATTTCAAATTCGTTATCAAAGACAACAACCATTATAAAAGTATTACTTTTAATGGAGCACTGTCGTTTACCTGCTCCTGCTTTTGTTTTGTTAGTTAGTTACATGGTGATCTGAGACGGTTTTATCCCCTAACTAACTTTAAGCGCTTTCTTAATCTGCGTGGTACTGTTCCCCACATTAGGGCATGTTTGCTTATTTAGGAACAAACCTTCCCTTTTCGGTAATCCTCTTCCTCCCTACTTTCTATTCTAATTAATTTACTCTTATTATTTATTAATCATTACTTAATTATAACATCATTCTATTCTCCATAAACCCTAATCCCTTCCTTCAATAAAATCCTATGCCACGCCTCTTCAATCAAAGTAACATGTAATATAACTTTGTCTATTAAATTGTTTCTTTCCTTAAAACTCAGACTTCTACATTTCATTTTTTCTCTTCACTTTCAAATTTTTTTTTGGTCTTCTTATCAATTATAAATGAATAAATCTTGTTTTGATTTAAATAAGTGTTTAAGTATAAATGAATGTCAACAAGTTTTAAAGCATCAAGTTTAATTTGAGTTCTATATGATGATTTCCCTTTCTTTTTTTAACTCAATATATATATACTAAATTTATCTAATTTTGGAATATTAATTACCATAATACAAATAGATCTTATATATGTGTATTAGTTTTGTTTTCTGTGTGCAAAAGACGAAATGAAAACATGATCTAAAAGAGAAAATAATAACAAAAATAGTAAGATTAAAAAGAACATATGGGTCGTATCAATTACATTAAATTAATGAGTATTTTTTAAATGAGAAAAAATAGGAATAAAAAAGTATCATAGACTCGAGCAAAAAGGGGAAAACAAAAAGAAAGAGTGTGGGATGCTAATGTAATGTGGGTTTAGAGTAAAAAACACTGTAATTGGTGTGGTGACGCAAGAAATGTTAGGCATTGGCAGGACTTAAATTGTAATAGTGAAGTGTGGCCCAACAATCACATGCAAAGCGTTTTGGCATCAAGGCTCTCTCAACAACAATTGTTCCCACTCACGTGCCCATTAAATGTCTATATTAAAGGTTTTTTTTCATGGGTCCCATTGTTGCATGTTTTTAATTTTGTTTATCTTGTGTTTGTGTGGAATAATTCCTCAAATGGACTATCGAGGTTGCAGATGAAATTAATTAAAAAAATTGGGATTCCGCGTATGGAACGAATCCAAAAGAATGGTATCCTACTCTGCAATAATATCATCATATATAAAGTATTTCTTTTTTAACAGACTGAGATATTGTAACACCATAAACATTAAACAATTTTTCTTTTTAATGTGTGCCATGCAGCATTATTCCTCTTCCTTCCTCTTTGTTTTCTTTCGCTTTTTGAATGTTCTTGCTTTTATTGGGAATCATTCTTCTAATTTACTTACCAATTCGATATTGGAGAGAGAGAATAGTTACGGCTTACGCTGGATGTGAGAATGATATAAATAAATGAGATGTACAAGCCTTATACTTAGAAGTGAAGGGTTAATTAGCAAACATGTGGTCATTAACCAACCTATGTGCTGTAGGAATGAAATGCATTCTTGATGTTCAAAAAACGAAGGAATCATTTATTAATGAAATTCTTATCTTTCATCAACGTACTAGATGTTTAATGTTGGCATTTAAAAGCATTTAAAATCCTCCTCCCTAGTGGACCCAATTTATAAGGGTAATTTGGTAAAGACTCCTCGGAGGAGAAATGTATGTTTAGGACTAGGGATGGCAATGGATGGATATCCGATGGTTTTGTCACTATCCGTATCCGTTTACCCTATCCAATATCCGTACCCTATCCGTATCCGATAAATTAATATCCGTGTCCGCACCCTATCCGATATCCGGTATCCGACGGATACCCGAAATATCCGAAAAAATATGGATATAGGATAGGATATCCTATTTTATAAATCGGATATATCGGGTATCCAATATCCATTATCCGCCAACTAATATAATTAAATGAAATTATTATTTATTTACATTTTAAATTTATTTTTTAAAATAAAAAATTAAATATAAATAACTAAAATATGATTCTTTAAAAAAATATATATGAATATAATTAATTAAATTTAAATATTTATATATAAAATGTTAAATTAAAAGTAAAATATAAAAATTAAATAAGTAATAGGGTATCGGATATCGGATACCCTAAATATCCGTTCATTTCGGACGGATATAGGGTATCCGAGGGCAATATCCGTATCCGTCCAATATCCGAAAAAAATTTAATTTTCACTATCCGTATCCGTATCCGATATCCGGTATCCGACGGATACCGGATATTTTTTCGGATGGATATCCTAACTTAGGATATAAATTGCCATCCCTATTTAGGACTCTACAGATATTTCACATTCTAATTAATTAGTGTCTTTAAGAAAATAATATTACTTCACTGAAAGGCAAAGCATATATTTTTCAGTAAGATAGTGCGAGTGGCAACATCAAATTGGCAGAATTAGATAGAAGGGACATGCTAATAGCAGCACGGCAGTGTTGGTCGTCTTGTGGGGTTATGAAGATAAGGTTAAGGTTTTCCATAGCAATGACAGATAGACAGCCCTTCACAAAACTAAAGAGCAAGTAAATGAGATTTATTTACAAGGTGTAAATGTTTTTTTTTATTGATATACATATGAATTTCAAGGTGATTCCACATAATAAACTATAGGTTTCCTATTTCTGAAAACAACAAAATAAAAATCACAGCAGGAGAAGGAGTCTAAGCTTTCATGGTTGCAGTTTCTGGTTATCTGATAAAACGCCCAACTCATACCAATGTCAGAATGAATGAAATATTCATCACGTAATTAGAGCTAGCTTCTGTTGGTTGTCTTAGACTCATGAAGCTGTAGAAGCAATGAATTGCCGACCACGAAGATAGAGCTCATTGCCATCAATCCTCCTGTAATATCAAGTATAGGGGTGACAAACAGAACCAGCCTTTGGATGACATAAACGCACATTTAAGAGTGCGAAATGGCAATGGAACGAATATATACCAAGGGAAGCACAAGAAAAATATAAATAGCCACATTTTTCTGGCTATCATATGAAAAGATACCAGTAATGTAATGTTACTTACCTGAAAGTGAAGGTGTCATGGCAAAATCAAATTGGGGAAGTAACAAACCAGCAGCGATTGGTATGGCAGCAACATTATAAGCTACAGCCCATGATAAATTCTGGTATACTTTTGCCATGGTTGCCCTTGCAAGGTCTACGGCGTCCACAACCTATCAGATAAAGACCGTTGAATTAGTTGATGAAGAACTATAGGAGGCTTCCATAGGATCCTTGCATAATTCTAAAGAATCTTCACAGTTCTTCACGATCATTGCCTCGTTTGAAAATAAGTCAATTTCAATTTTTGAAATCCAGTACCACCACCAATTTATGTCCAAAATAAATGGATGTTCACCAAAATTTTCCCTCCAAAACTTAGAAATAGTTTCAGTCAAGAGCATCCAAAGACATATAAGATCAAGAGGATACTGGATATATCAAGTAGTAATTCCATGGGTATGTAGTTAGTTCGTAACAGTATTATAATGTGGTACATTTTACTCATATTACCATGTAATTTCCAAAAAAAGAAAAAAAAAAAGCACACCTCTGGAATTCCATCAGCCTTGCAATTTTTTTATGAAGTTATTACTTTGTGCCACCAGTTGAATTGACAAGGCACTGAAGAAAAGGGGATGCATAGAAGTGGACGTTATGAATTCAGGAAATAAAAAAGGACATACTTGTGAAATTTTGTTCCCAATAAGAATGATGGATGATGCATCTGATGCAGCATTCTCTTGACCTTCATTCTGCAGTGCAATCCCAACATCAGCCACAGCCAAGGAGGGCGCATCATTTATTCCATCACCTACCTTAAAAAAGAGGAGAAAAATGTTAATCTCAGTAAAAATGCCATTTCAAATTATAGATTTACATCTTAGTTGACAACCATTTCTCACGGAATTAAAGAAAAAGGAAATGCACACTATAATGCATAAAAGATAGTGCAAAAATAGCATGGGAAAGGTTGTGGATGTCCACAATATTTGCATGAGTCATCAGCTTCACTAAAACAGGGTACTTAGTGAAAGACTATTGAGTTACATGTCGCTGATCCAACACCCAGTGGGCAGTGGCTGCACCTATGAGTACTAAATATGAAAGAGAAAGATGTCTCCTCTTAACCAACTCTGGAAAGTCGTCCAGTTGATAGTTTTCTCTAACTGCTACTCTTGGCATTAAGCGCAGACATTAAAATAAATCAAACACAAATGAAATTAATTTACTAATATTGCCAATACTAGGAAATTGAGAAAAAGATCAGATCCGATCCCACTCAAGGAGCAACTTCAAATATAGTAGGTTTCTCAACCAAGTAAAACTTGAACAGGGTCAAGATAGATTCATCATACCATTGCAACACGATGTCCAGCAGCTTTAAGAGATGAAATAAATCTGGCTTTCTGTTGTGGAGACAATGATGCCTTGACACAACTACTATCTATCCCAACCGTCTCTGCTATAGTTGCAACTGCCTCTTCCCTGTCCCCAGATAAGAGGACTGTTTTAATGCCCTTCTGCTGGAGTCTTTCCAAAGGCAACAATGTCAGCAAACAATGTAGTAATCAAGCTATAAAAGTTTAAGCAGAAGACTTGACTTTTGTAAACATTAACAAATAAAGGAAGTGGATTGAGCTCAGAGCAAAGAAATCTCAAAAATAACTTTAGCAACCAGACCTGATGAAAAAGAAACGGGCAATCATTTTATGACTTGAAATCCCAGTGAGAAAAAGATGGGAAGAAGGAAATGTAAACTTAAAATACATTTTTTTAAGACTTTTTGTGCTTCTTAATTGGCAGGAAATTACTGGTATTAGTATATATAGAAAAGTAACTGTCAGAAACTAAAATTATGGAGAGGGTATGAAATGGTTCCACCACTGCGTTGGTTTTGACAAGATTCAAAGGT
This sequence comes from Chamaecrista fasciculata, assembly GCA_003254925.1. Taxonomy (NCBI): domain Eukaryota; kingdom Viridiplantae; phylum Streptophyta; class Magnoliopsida; order Fabales; family Fabaceae; genus Chamaecrista; species Chamaecrista fasciculata. Next base: position 197,560 of record QANZ01047639.1, read on the forward strand.
AGCCTAAGCACCCACTCAGAAGAGAGGTAAAGGCTTAAAGCAAACAACTTTAAATACAGTCAGAGAAAGAACTGATGCCTCTTTTTGGCAATGTTGTTTGCTTAACTTTAGGAGAAAGCACCCTGAGGAAATATATACAACCAAAGTTATGAAATAAAATTATACCTCATCACAGTTGATTCAGCATCATCACGCAAAATGTCAGATATGGCAATAGCAGCAATGATGCCTTCACCTTCACGTCCAACATAAACAACGGTTTTTGAACTGTTTGAAGATATCTTTGTCGATGATTGATTCATCAAAACATGTTCCAAATTCATCATATCAGATAAGTTCATTCTTGTCTGGAAGCGCTGATGTACCCATTCTAAGGAACCAACTGCAACCAAGCGCCCATCTATTTCTGCAAAGGTTCCAAAACCTGGTTCAACTAATTGCCCTTTTGTGACAGGAAGGACCAGTTCTAATGACTCAGCTTTATTGATAATAGCCTTTGCTATTGGATGAGATGCTGTTTTCTCCACAGCAGCAGCAACCCGAAGAATTTCTGATTCTTCATAATTGTTAGAGCACACAGCAGAGACAACAGGCTTTCCTCTGGTGATGGTTCCTGTCTGAAAGTTTAGATTGGTGTTATTTTCAGAACAAACTTGCATGCATGCATACATTCATTAGTGCAAGCATAAGCCTGTTCGAGAATTTGTATGGAGGAGAGAGACAGAGAGGAGTCTGGGATTTACCTTGTCCAGAGCAACATAATCTATGCTAGCTAAGCGTTCCAGCACATCTCCTCCTCTAATGAGAAGCCCTTTTCTTGCCCCTGTTCGTTGCGACGTATATGCCGATTGAGTTATTTAGGGAAAAATACCAAAAATAAAATAAAATGAAATGAAAAGGCCAGAACATGGTAACAGCACCAAACCAGGTTACAAGGCAATATGATATGGTTTGCAAATGTCAAAAATTCAAGTGTAAGGAGAGAAGACACCTTACAACTGATTACAACACATCTACGTCATAGTCATATTTCTCTTTAATTATTTTAATATGAAATAATGAAACAATTTTTATTATACTTCAAAAATAATATAAAACGAAGAGTAGAAAGAAGATAAAAAAGAAAAAAATAATAAAAAGAAGAGTAGAAAGCTATTTAACTGTCTATTGTCCCCAAATGTATTTTACTTCTCATTTTTATATTAAATTTGTTTGTCTTTTTCTATTTGCTAATTTTAATTTCCATCTTTGGAAATCAATGACCACAAGTTTTCAAAGTCATATAAAAATATAATATATTTTGGATCAGCTGAAGATAAATTTAAGGAACTGAAATTCACCATGCATCTCAATAGAAAAAAAGAAACAGACAGGAAATGAATAAGAAAACAATTTGCAGTTTTTTCTTCAAAATTAAAATATAATTAATTTACAGATCTATACCCAACCAGCAAAAACTAATGTTGGCACACCTCAAGAAAGGGCCAGAAATAATCAACTACCATAAATACTTCGATCATATCCAACTATATTGTAGGCCAGTAGCTACTCCATGATATCAAAGTTTTAAGGGAGTGAGAAAGTTGAAAAAAAGCAAAATTGCCAAGGAAAATTATTCAGTATTTGAACAACAAGAACTATTAAATCAATGTAAATATCATGCACATATGTGTCAATGTAACTTCTAACATCAATTTTTTTTCCTCATGTAGAAAACTAGGTAACATACCAAGTGAGGTGCCAACTAGGATCGCTGTGGGTGTGGCAAGGCCCAGAGCACAAGGGCAAGATACAACCTGGAAAAGGCCAGAGGATGCTCTTCAATTTTCAACTAAAAAGAAATATAAAAACATACCATTCAATGTTTTTCAGCATGGAAATTAATTTTTCCAGGAAAAAATTATACTGGACAAGATGGCATGCATCACAAATCAGTAAGTTTCACACACCAAGACATCGACAGCAAGTTTCAAGCTCAAAAGCAAAGGATCTCCTTCTGGGCCTGCAATATCATTAAGTAGAACATCTGGGAAAACATGTGATCCAATAAAATACCTGAAAACAAGTGCAACAAATTTTTATAGGTTAAAGATAAATGATAATCACACATCTTTCCTTGAGTCACATCTTCATATACAATAAAAATGATAGCCATCCTATGTCAAATCCAATTCCCACATTTTGAAATCAGTGACATAACACTATCAAACACTAAGGTTGGTAGGGCTAGTATTTTTTGTTTTGGAAAATTGTAGGGCTAGTAAAAGTATATACTAACCAAAATGCAAAAGTTGCTGCTGACAGAGTCATTACACTGTATACAAATGGGCCAGCTATTGAATCTGCGAGCCTTTGTACAGGTGCTTCACGTGATTGAGCATCCTCAACCTGAATATTGGCCAAAAAAAAAGGTGTAACACATTGCACAAAATTTCTATAAATGTTTGAATTTGATATCATAAGTCAATAGAACGTGTCCAAAATATGTGAACGGACACATAATTTCACTCCCTACAATTTATGATGCTTGCGATTGAAAGATTAAAGATATCACAGAAAACAACAGGCATTACATGTTAAACGTGCCTTTCAAGAATTATGGATGCAAATCATTAAAGAGAATAAATACTACCATGCGGACAATTTTGGATATCATTGTGTTTGGGCCAGTAGAAGAAGCTTCAATCCTTAAAGGGCCATCCTGAAATAGATTAGCAAATCCACCCGATTAAATTCGGAAAATAAAAATAAAAGCCACAGGAGCTGCACATTGAATTTAGAGGTTAAAATTTTAACAAATTTCAAGTACAAGTGAATACCCAATTTATAGTTCCAGCTGAAACTGTGAGGCCTTTTTCTTTGAACACAGGAAGTGATTCTCCAGTAAGCATGGATTCGTCCACAACGCTTCTTCCTGAAACGACCTTCCCCTGTACAGAGACCTCTAATATTAGCAAGCAACTACCACATGAACAACCAACATGTTTCAAAGATATTCCATCATAATAAGGATGCAACATCTTCCAGTTTCAAGTATAAAAATAGCTATTTCCTCAATAAGAATTTCACTAACAATAAGAAAAGCTTACATCTATAGGAATAGTTTCTCCAGGCAGCACCAACACTGAATCACCTACTCGAATACTGTCAGTTGGGACATCAGCACAAATTGCATCAGAGCAAAGCACACTGGCTGTAGATGGATCACTTTCTGAGGGAGTAATCACAAGTCTTGATTGAGTAGATATCAACGACTTGCAAAACATCCACCATCATTAAATTGCGTTAGATTAGATAGTAAGATTCCACAGTGAAGTATGACTCTTTCCAATATGCTTAATACTCAAATGAACTACTTTTCTATAAGACTGATGGGCCTCCTGTAATCAAAACACATAAAAGAAGAGACAAAAAGAGAAAGCAAGGGGGAATGAGACATAAGTTTATTTGAGGAAAGAGAAGGAAAAGTGTGAGCTGGACACTGCAGAGAGAGTGGAGAGTGGGGCATAGTGATGTCTGGCATGTGAGGTCTTGTAAGTGCAGGCTGTGCAGGTATTTATAGGCAGACTTTCGAAAGGTAAAGGGAGAAGAAATTTATCAAGGTTTTGAGGGAGAGCCCAAGCCTCTGAAAAGCCAGATTTCCTAGTGTTTTCTTTGAGTGTTCTTGTGTGTCAATTCCTCTGAATTGATCTTGCCTTATTATTATGCAGGGATTATCTCCTATTTTTATTATAAATAATATATCCACAGAGGGTTCTATCAGCAACAAAATCTCTAATTCTTCAACTGTTGTCTTTAAGAAGAAAAACTTACTAGAATAGAGAAGAAAATGAGAAATAAAATAAGCTTGGAATTTTATCAACTTAACGTATACCATGGAAAAACAATATTGAAGATGTTTAATTAGCATTTTTGCATTAGTTAAACAACAGTCAAATAATATAGTTCAAAACAGAGAGAAAACTTCCCTAGCTTAGTTTCTTGGAACTTCAAGCAAAGATAATGACAACTGCAGTACTTGCAGGTTCCATCTCCCAAATAAAATAAGCAAGCATGAAGACTGGACAGAATTACTTACAAGAAGTTCATTCATATCACTTGATGCCTGAATCCTCGCCTTTTCTTCCAGTGTTCGTCCTAGAAGCACAAAACCAAGAAGCATGACCTGCATGCTAAAAAACACATTCTTCCATGAGAACCTTATTATAAAACATAAATTTAGAAAGAGTTAAGAAAACGTGAAAGAAATGGCACAGTGTACAGGTGAGATATCGATAAGTGAAGATAAACTAAACCCCAAGCCATGGAGTAATATCTAGTTCATGCTTGGCTTGTGGCAAAATATTATCCAAGAAGAAATATTGAAACATTTGGAGGTAAAGAAAGTCACCGGCTCATCAAAGAATGATGCATCCCATGCCAGCCCAGGGTTAAGTAGTGAGATCTATAGAAAAGATAAAGTTTGAATTAACAACACTAACAATTAAAAAGGAAATGAACAAGTCGGTAACTAGATGAAACATTTGAATTTAAGATAGAGGCTCACCGAACTGATGATAAAGGCAGCTATAGAACCAAATCCCACAAGAGAATTCATATTTGGTGATCCCTTCTGAAACGCCCTTAGGCCATCAGACAGTAAATCTGAAGCACTGATTAGTTTAGTCACAAAAGTTTCAAATGATATTCAATTCGAATAACTTAGACTCTGCAAGCTCCAGAAAGTGGAACTAACAGGGTTTCACGGCGAAATAAAATATTCAGCAAATCTATGGAGTATAGTTAATTTAGCAAAGGCACTAGATGCTGCCTCTATCATTAAACAAATCTAGCTTCCCATATAATTTGATCAACTTCTCAAATTAATACTTCAATGCATGGTTATTGAGAAGATGCTAAATATTAGCAACAGAAAGGTGATGCGAACTGACCTCTTCCCGGTCCCAACAGAGCCGCCAAAGCTAGACCACCCTTCACATACGTATTATGAAGACCGTCCCACAGGGGCCCTACAAACAGCAGACCATTAATAAAGCAGGTTAACTTTGATACCATAAAGAAAATCAAGTATGCATCGGAGTGAGCTCCAACGGCAATGAGAAAATCAAGGATACAGCAACAATATCTTGCTGCACCTTGGAAGATATTATTGAAATTTGAAATTCATTGCTGGAAATGTAAAGTCTCAGTTGGAAGATCATATTCCTAAAATGTTAATGCCATTGGAGGAGAATTTTCGGTCCGAAGTATATGGTGGAGCAATGACCTTCCTCCTCAGTTGACATATAAATTAACTACCAAAATGATCCCCCTTAAACCCAGCTGTGGCAAAATCCTTTTCTAAATAGTTAAGAATTACCGTGAGTAATGTGGATTCCTAAAGAATGGAGGATATGCGAAGCGTGCGAGCCACAGCACAGCGCCACCAAAGTCCAGGCAAATGCAACACGGTTACGACTCTTGGCAAGCAATTCTTCTTTCTTCTTCACCAAATCCTTCCATTTCCTCACATTTTCCGCCACTCCCATACCCAAAACCCTCCGTTTTGTTGGGAAACCGCATTCAGTGAGTCTCCGAGCAAGGGTCTCAGCTACGATGCCCGGAGAATCAGCCCCCACCGGTGCTTCCTCGGGTGTTTTCAACTTAACCGCGGCGGTTTCAGTCAACATGTTGACAACAACTGAGTCAACTCGCTCGTCGGCGGACAAGATGTTTTTGACGCGGGAGACGCAAGCTCCACACATCATTCCAGTAACATCAAGTAAAACGGGAGAATCTTTGCTATGACCCTGACCTTCAAGGATTCCTTCCGCTGGTTCAATTCTGGTATCAAGAGAGTTTGATATGAGAAAGTACGGACCCGAATTTGGACGGAGAATGCTTCGGCGTCTGAAGCTGCGACGTCGTTTTGTCGGTAGCCGAGAACTGAAGTCAACGCCGGGGACATCACGGTTTCTTCCATAACTGAAGCTGAGTGAAGGTTGAGGCGAGAGAGACAATGCCATTAGATGAGCCGCCATGATCGGCGGCGAAGGAGAGAGAAACGAAGAGACGGAGGAAATCTAGTGAGCCAAGTTGTGGACCAAGAGGCTTTCAGGTTACCGGTAAAATAAGGAAGAGAAGAGGCGTTCGTTGAAAAAAAGCCATGCAATTAAAAAGCGACACGCGTCCTTTCGTGTTTATGTCTGAAGGTTAAATTCCACGTGGGAGTACAAATTTCATACTCTTGAGTCTTGGCGGCTCTATGATCAATTCAACACGAGAATGCCAAGCGAGAAAACGCTGTCGTTTTGGTAGATAACGCAAGTCGCAAGGCTGATATTTTCTGATTATCTCTTTACCCCATTCAAGCGTTATCTTCTTCTGCTATCATTCGATCACTGCACCTTCGAGCTTCCAGAATCGGAAAATGGCCGTAAATGAAACTTCTAGTAAGAAATACACATGCGTAGAGGCTAAGATGGTGCCAGATTATTTGAAACCTATTTGGTCTATTGCTCAAACACCATTTGCACTCCCATTTCTGAGAGCACCGAACTCCAAGTTCAACCCTCTAGTTTCTCCGAATTTCAATCTTCGTGAACTTCGCAAATCTATGAATTCGGCGGTTGATAGGTTTTTCAGACTGATTCACTTGGTCGCTGCTGAAAACCCTATTGTCAAGAAGGTCCTCTCTATGTCTTCTGAATTTCAAAGTTTATGCGTACAGGTAATATCCATTTTCCTTCCCAATAACTTTCTCATTTTCGACTGCTTCGTATAATATCATTTCTTACGATCTGGTTTCGTTCCCATTAACCGGGTTGTACCGTATTGATCTTTCTTTCACTCAGATTCGCTGCGGTAACTACAGGAACATGAGCTCGCTGTCAAGACACAATTTCGCCGCTGTTTTACCTGGAGATTCAGTAGCAGGACTAGTGGTAGCCAATGGAATCTCGAATTTCTTGAACATTTACAATACATTACTGATTGTCCGGCTTGTTCTGACCTGGTTTCCAAATTCTCCTCCTGCAATTGTTAGCCCCCTCAGGTTAGCCTTCTTTATTATACCCATATAATTGCTTTGTAACTTAATACTCCATTGCAGTATCGCTATAACTAGGAAAAGAAAAAACTACTTTATGACTTACCGGTTGAACTAACACTTGCATTTATGACTTCGATCTCTGCCTCCCTAAATTTATGACAATGTCCCATATGACAACTATATTGCCATATCTGTTTGCTCATTCGAACTCCTTTTGGTTTCTTGATCTGATGGTTGTAAATTGTTCTGACATGTGACTCCTTTCAATGGATTTATCCAAGAGAACCGGGATGTCTACACCGTAGAGTAGGAGAATCTGATTTCCTGGGTTTGGTTATAACTTAGGTTGTTCATTGTTGTGCTGCAAGATTAGCCGTGAGCAATAGTTATAGATGTAACAATTGAGTATTTTTATTTACTCACTTTGAGAATTTCCAATCCAAGTGTTTGATAAAATTGCCATTGTTTCATGCAGCACAATATGTGATCCATATCTGAACATATTCCGCGGACTCATTCCCCCTCTTGGAGGAACATTGGATCTATCTCCCATACTGGCATTCTTGGTTCTAAATGCCTTCACTAGTACTGCTGCTGCACTTCCTGCTGAGCTTCCAGTTCAAGAACAAGCCCAAGATAGTGTTGCATCATCACCTCTATCACAAGTGTCTGATCTTACCACTACACAGAAGAAATGGATGAGAAGGCTTCAAGGGAACAGGTCAAAGACCTCAAGTGATGTCAATTAGAATTATATATCACATAGTCAATTAGTAATAGGTGCTTTTGGCTGTTTTAGATTCTTACTCTTTAGTTGCTTCCCAATGATAATACTTCCAGGCAGCACAATTTTCGAGCCTATGATTGGTGAAATGTGAAGAGTTACTTCCAGCCATCGCTCCTTGACTTCCACTGGCCATACCCCAGTTTATATTTTTGGCTTATATCCAATTATCCATTGATATATTTTTTTAGTTCTTTTTATGTTATTCAATTTAATCTTTGTACGTAAGGATAAGTATGCATGATTATGGAGTAAAATTTTCTTTAATCCGTATAGTAGGCTTTGGATAATCCACTGAAAACAAAAATCAATGGAAACAAAATGAAGATAGTAACTGATTGGAATATGGTTGAGTGGATTGCTCGCATTAACTTTGATGAATTTTTCATCGGATATTTTATTTGCTTAAGATTAAAAATGCAAGTAAAGATCAGCGCATATATAGTTAAAGTTTTAACTTGAAGAAATATACTATCAATCATATTATCATTAACACTCAGCTAACATTAACGATTGGTTCTAATCACGTAATTTGGCTTGAGCGCACATCCACGGCAAAAACGGTATCAGATTCCAAATAAATAAAATTCAACAGCACAGAATATTGAGCTTTGATCATGGGGAATCTTATTCACACATCCACAAAATCTAGCAACCCGAACTTCATCAATAAGCTGCCACCTACATAGTTTGTGACTAGACCATATTATTTTTTTACGTCAGAAAATATTCTTCTCGGTAGATATCCACACACGAAAAAATCCATCTCTAAATCTCTCTTGCAGTGATGTCCATATAGTAGAAACTTCTGCTAAGATTTATTTTCGTCAACAGTGGCAAGCACAAGAATATTAAAATGTAAGGAAAGTCTCTACAAATTAAAGCTATTACTCTGAATCTTTCTGAAAGGTTTACAATTAAAATGAGCCTGATAATTCTGAAGGTTTGCTTTGAAAAGCAGGATGAAGGATTCCTTTCACCACATTTGGGTGGCTTTTTCCAAAAACAATTCGGCCATAAAAGTAGTAGGAGAACACAGAGTTAACCCAAAAAAGTTAGGTGCTTCTTCATCTGTATGCTGAATGGAGCTTGGAGGTAGTAGGAGCAGAAGAAGCAGGTTTTCTTCATATGAGAGATTAGCAGCCATATGCTTGGTGGTTATAGCTGTGGCTTCTCCTCTCTACATAGACAGTAATCCAGAGAGTGAATTGGATGATTGTGAGGAACCACTTAACCTTGCTTTTTTATTTCCTTTCCTGCTTTTTGTATTGATTTTGGCCATAGCTTTATCAGCTTTCTTAGACAGAAGTTTCACCAGATTCGATCGCTACTGGATTCATCGAGTTGGTGGTTCTTCTGGAGGTATAGTTATGATTCTTGTGCTTCTTTTCCTTGTTTTGAAGTGGAAAGCGTCTCTTTAAATGCTATGTAAGAACTCTTCTAGTGTATTTGTGAAGAACAGAGTATATAATCAACTTTGTTTCTCAAGTTTTAAGAAAATTCCTTCTTTATCCTTATATCTTAGTGATAGTTAAGCCACATTAGTTGTTAAACTGTATATCCTTATTGAACAAAATACACTATCTGAGGAAAAAACTAGTAATTTCAAATAAGAAGCGTTTGAAATAATAGCAGCAAGCTATCCTGAAGATACATCATATATAAATCATCGAAATACTTGCAATGATAGAGGAGGGAAAAACAAAAACAGTTATCCTGTATCATCATCACAATAAGTCAAAAGAACGAAGCATATTTGTCATCAACGAAAAAAAAGCTATGTAATATAAAGTCTTAAACTGGATAATTTGCGATCATTGAACTGCAGAGAAATATGCATGCGGTTTTTGCTTGCCCTTTGCAGAACTTGGCTACAAAAATAACATACGAGAAAGAAATATAATGAGGTAAGTAAGTATCAATATCTGTGATTCAGAAAAAAAATAGGCATTACATATACAGATAAACAGAAAACATATACCACATTTTGTAGGAATCATTCCAAAACATAGGTCCAAGCTTCATATAATTGAAAGGGTAAATTAGAAGGAAGGTTCCTTTTTTTGGAGTATTTAGAGATCGGACCCAATGGTTTAAAAAGTGTCAATTTAGGGCTTGAGGTTTATTCTGTTAGCAGAAAGATCCTTGTAGTATATTTATGTCCAAAAATTAATGAAAAAATGCATTTTTATCAAGATTTCACCTTTCTTTCAAGATTTTCTTTCATTCAGGTCCCTGATTCATCCTATAATAGTCCAAAAAATTTATCATCTTTATCAAAAATCTCAATTCAAGTTTTACTCATATTCTACCGGTCCCCAACTTGACGAAGATGATAAACTTTCTATACTATTATGAGATGAACCACGACCTGAATAAAAGGAAATCTTAAAAGAATGGATGAAATCTTGATAAAAACTCATTTTTCCGTTAAGGAAATATACCTTAGGGGAAGTAAACCTCAAACACTAAATTGACACTTTTAAAACTACAGGACCCAATCTCTAAATACCCCAAAGCACATGATCTCCCTTGTAATTTACCTTACTTTAAACAAATTAAAAAGGACAAAAGAATGAAGCTAATTAATCAAACCACACATAAAGAGCATGAGAAAGTTAATCAGCAATGCAATGAATTAATATTTAATAAATGGAAAGAGAATCTTACAATTAATCATGACATACGAAGTTGGGCATAAGCTCGTTATTTTTGGAGCTAGAGGGTGAGCCTAGAACCTGGCCACAGAAATGCTGCTTGGATGGTAACCCCAACTCAAGTGTCAACGAGTTATCACATGATTCTGCTTCTTCTTCTTCTTCTTCTTCACCCTCCACAACTATACCTTTACTTTTGCTGGCTTTGCTATCATTTGACACTGCTGGTTTATACTGTTCTCTAGTGGCAGTATCCACGTCAGTGTCACCATCATCATCAGAATCAATGTATATCGCTCCATCCACAATTCTATAACCCGTTTTAGGGTCCACATTGGGAAAGTTGAGATCAAGAGCAAATTTTCCCTCTTGATCCGAGTTTGGGTATGATTCTTGTGATTCTGTGCTGTGTTTAACTTCAACCAAATTATGGGTTTTGGAGGGTAGGGGATTAAACCCATGATCCTCATGCTTAGGAGAAGTGGGATTCATAATGGAAACGAATGAGAGGAAAGACAGCAAAGAATGTGAAAGGTTTACGAAGGGATTAGGGATGGCATTGAGATAAAGGGTTTTATAGTTTGATTTAAGCGTTGCGATTTTGGAAACTTCGTGTTTTGAAAGTTTTTCAACAGATCATTGTTTCGACAAAATAGTTAAGTGGCGGTGATTGGTGGAGGAGTCAGATGCTGGTCAATGGTCAATCAAACTCCCGCCTTTGCTATTCGCGGCTGCTTCCGAACCTTTGTTTTTAATCTTTTGACTTTTGTTGGGTAATTTTATACATTATTGAGTTCTTAAAAATTTCAACTTTTCGTAATTCAATTGTTTTAAAGATTTTATTTTTATTTAGGTCAAAGGTCATTTTAGTCATAAATGTATACCCTTATGTTATTTTGATCCTTTATGTTTCAAAATTATTGGTCCTAAATATTGACAAAATGATATATTTAGGTCCAAAACTATTAAATGTAATCATATTTCTTTTATTTTAACTTTTAAATTTGAATGTGACGAGTTTAAAGTTATGTATTGTCTTCAAAGAGTATTTTCTCTATCCAGTTGAGTCATCAGCAAGTGAGTCAAATTGAGTCTCAAAAATAAGTCATTCGTTTTACGGTCAAACAAGCAAAATTGATCATATATATCTCGTTTCAAATCTGAGCGTGATAGATTCGGAACTACAGGTTAATCTTAACAAGTCTTTTCTATGCTCAGTTGAAATTGTCAACAAATGGGATCAAATTGGGCTCAATAATGGGCTTGAAACTAATTCTTCACGATTTTTTATTTTTTGGTTTCAACCCTACTTTCGAGCCTAATTTGATTTAATCTGTTGACGGTCCCAATTAGAAAAAAAAAACTTGTTAATAGTAACTTGTAGCTATGAATTCGTCGCATTAAGAATTGAAACGAGATAAATATAACCGACTTTGTTTGTTTAATCATGAAATGACCAATCTATTTTTAAGACTCAATTTGACATTGTTTGCTAGCGGTCCCAATTATATAGAAAAAATGTTTTTTTTTCAGAAGCATCATGTAGCTTTAAACTCCTCACATTTGATTTTTTTTTAAAAAAATATAACTACATTTAATAGCTTAAAATTAAAATAAAATATTTTACCAATTAATATCAATGTTTTTGAAACATAAAGAATGAAAATCAACATCAAAACATATATTTACAACTAAAATGACCCATTCACCTTTTATTTAAAAAAAACATATATAATATTCTTTTAATAAGTATGTATAATTATAAACCTTGAGGCATGATCAAATAATGGAAGATCAACAATCACCCTTTTTGTCCGTAAGAACAAAGAATTCTTTCTTTTTCGGTAAAAAAGATAAAGTTAAAACTTTAGAGGCAGTTGCAATAAAAAAAAAACGGAATTATGAGATTTGGCCTAATCTAATTATATCTTTGATATGCGAATAATCCGGGGAATATAACATTTTTGGAAATAACGTAATCTTAAAAAATTCAAGTTTTTTAATCTCAATTAAAAAGGTGATATTATTCTCATTTCATGGCATGAGATTATTTAATATAGTTAAATTGACTAAACTATCCCTATAATATTTAACTAGTTTTATTATATAATAATAATAGTCCAAGTAAATATTTCACATAGATATTTTTTAGAGTTAAAGGCCTGCATCAATTTAATATATATATAATATTATCTAAATACATATTTATTTAATAAAAATATTAATATTAATTTTTGTTAATTTAAAAATAAATAAATAATTTTTTTAGAATATTTTATTATTTTATTAATTATGTTAATTATATTTTGAAGTAATATTTCTCAATGACATTATTTGTATGCAGATGAAAAGTATAATTTCTTAAAAAATAAATGTACGTGTATATAAAGAAAAATCAAAAATATATTTAAAAATATACTTAATATTTTTAAAATTATTAAAGATGAATCAAACTCAAGAATCATAAAATAATTCTAAGGATATTTTAATTCATTTAAACCGAATTTTTTAATAGTCTTAAAAATAATATTTATAAGCATTACATTTTCAAAAGTATAATTCCTCGAATTAATAAAATAATTCGTATATCAAACGTGCCTTAAAGCATAATTACTGAAAGATTAATTATATAGATCAAGTTTTTTATGTCAGAATATTGATTAAGTTATTCAACAGAGTGGGCTGTCTAATACATGGGCCTTAAAAGCCTGTGATAATGGCCAGGCAATGTCACGGCCTCATTGGGGTACCCATTGCATCCAAGTCAAGGAGTCTTTGTTTTTTGTCCGAAAGTCAAGGAATCAAGTAAATTGATTAAAACAAAAATTAGTGTTAAAGGAGTCAAGTTTCGAGCCCCATATAAAAAGTCAGCAATTACAGGATACTATTACAAACTAAAGCTAGCCCACCTACTCATTATCTACTTTAGCTTCACAACTTCATCAATTTTCTGACCCTCAAAAAAAAAACTTCATCATTTATATATAATGATATTGCGGTTGAAAAGCCCTCCACGGTTGAAATGTCTCATGTTTGATTTGTGTCCACTCTATTTTTATAGATTAAATTTGGCTAATCATTTTATTGTTGGATCTGGTGATAATTTGTTATGTTTTTCTCTTTCCCTCGTATGTTGCTTGGGGTTAGGTTGTTGTTTTCTATACTTAGGAAGAGTAAATCTTACTTAGAATGAATTTTTGGTGTATGATCTACATATCTCTTTGTCTGTCAAGGAGTGTAGGCGCTTGTAGTGTATTTCTCTGGGTCTACTTGGTCTCTCGGTGTTCTTCCCAGCGTTGTCGTTGTCTGAGTTGTATAATGTATTTTCGGACAAAAAAAATATATATTATAATATTTATTTCCAAGACAAACGTAGAAACACTAGATATAGAACACAAGCAAAGTCTTTATCCAAATCAATTTGAGAAAGAAATAAGTTTCTGAATTGAAATCCTAATATGGGATGTTATTTGTCACTTGTTTGAAAATTAATGAGTTGAATGATATCTTAGAGATATTTTATTTTCTCATGATTTATTTTACAAGTATCATTTTTAATTTTTTTTAAATTACTGTTAGATATTAAATGAAAATATTTGTTTAACGAATATTTGAATATGGATTCATGGTATGAGATAAAGGCAAATTAACACCAAAGGAAGAGGATGACCATATACTCCCCTTAAAGATCTAAGAATTTGAAGGTCTTAAAAGAAAGCTACCGAAGTTCAGATTGTATTTGATTTGAAGATATGATTATTAATAGTGAGAACTATATGTAGAAAGAAGAAGTGAGTTTCACTAACATTTTCTTTCTCTACCTTATTCATTTATCTCTAAGCACTAAGGTTGTCAAACTCGAGAGTTTAAATAAACTTGTAGAGGATGGGTAAACTCGGATCGTAAACTTGAATCATAAACTCGCCGAGTTTACCTAAGTATGCAGGATAAAAGTTACACCTATATATCTTTTACTTTAAATGTAAAATTAAATTAAAGTAAACGCAAATATGATATAATATAACACTATTCAAAATTCAAATAGTGATAAACTCATTATCTTAACCAAATATAAATTTCGTCCCATATTTTTTGCTTAGTTCTTAATTTGGTCCAGTATATTTTTTTTGTTACACTTTTAGTCCCATATCTTTACAAAATGTCTCAATTTGGTCATATATCTTTTGGTCAAGTTACAAAATTAGTCCCATATATTTGCAAAAAGGATCAATTGTTAGTTGATTCTTTTACAAAGATATAGGACCACTTATGCACCTGACCCAAAGATATAGAACTGTTCCTGTGATTGACCCAAAGATATAGGACCAAATTTGGAACAAAAAAAAGATATGGGACCAAATTGGGATCTGACTCAAAGATATGAGACCAAAAGTGCAACAAAAAAAGATCTGGGACCAAATTAGAAACTGAGCAAAAGATATGGGAAATAATTTGAATTTTGGCAAAAAAAAATTAACACTTTGATGTGAACTCGCCGAGTTTAAGGTAAACTCACGAGTTCACACTAGTTTTTGAGTTTGCTGCGAGTTTACCCGAGTTCAGGTCATTTCCGAGTTTGTGACGAGTTTGCTCGAAATTAGGGAGTAAAATCGACGAATTTACGAGTTAAAACTCGAGTTTGATAATCATGCTAGGCACTACAACCCTAAAATATTACACCCCTAAAATATTATAGAGATTTAAATTGTCTCATACTTTCTTTCTTTCTCTGTCTTTGTGTGTCCGTGTATTAAGCTAATTTCTTTAACTTTGCGATACCTTATGATTTCAATGCATCAAGAAGACTTGTCAAAAATATAAGTAAATAAAATCCAGTGTTGATTCTCACATCACATAATAATTTAAGCTTTCAGCTTCTTCAACGGCTTGTGATTTATTACATTACAAAGATCAAGTTGTTAATTGTTATAAAATGTTGGAGTACTGTACAAGTAAATAATAGTGATAGGTAATGGCACATTTGTAAATATGTAGAGCAAATCTGACCATTGAGCAAACAATCAGATAAGACTCACACCTCGACTTTCGGCGGCGATCGTGATGTTCAGTGAGGATGGCCGCTCTTGGCACTACGGCGCATGTTAGCAACAATCCCTTCGATTCCTCAGCTTTCCTTCCTTCATTCTCGCTCAATTCCACCTCCAAACCCAAGCAATCGCTGCGTGTGAGGTGCGCACTGTCACCTCCAAAATGGCGGGAGACTCGCCGGCTTGTTTCCATCTCTTTGGCTCTCTCGCATCTCGTTTTCATTCCTAATCGTATGTCTCTTTTCTTGCACTTCTGTAATTCACTATTTCACTGTTTGGTTGCCGAGAAATCGATAAGAAAATGCATCGGATTATTCTCTTTCTAATTACCAAGTACATTTGAGTAGAGTTGTCCTCGCTAGGTACTCTCTTGCAAGAAAATGATCTAGTGCTTTCCCTCTTGCAGGGGCTGCTGGAGCAAGCATTTTGGATAAATATGTGAAAAAGTATGACCATGCCATGCCTTCAATTTATTTGTACTTTTTTAATACAAGTATATTATCTTTTATACAGCTAATGTTCAGAGAGCTAGCTTAATTAAACTTGAAAGAATAACTGAATTACAGTCAGAACCACTTTGCCCTTGATAATCAGTTCATATGAATAAGGAAACCAACACCAACCGGTTTGGTGAAACACTTTGTTGCAGTTCATTTTCCCTAAAAATGAGGGCATTTTCCTATCTGTTCTTCACTATATCCAATTACAATCAATACCTCAATATGTAGAACCATGGATTGATGAGTCTTGTGACTTGTGACAGATTTTAAATAATATTGCTGGTATTGTCTTGGAAGCTTTTTGTTTCTGTTCCTTGTTCTCTTGAGCAACACCCAAAACTAAACTGGAATTACTATTTCTGACTTTTGGGTTGCCTTTTTTAGTAGGTGTGGTTCACATTGGACATGATTTCACATTTTTTTCCATGTAAATAATGTTTCATTGATTTCTAATTTGCTCCTATATATTCTAGGAAAAGGCTTGATCCTCTGGAGGTTTATGTACCACCTATCATACTTACACAGTTACAGATCAAGGACTTGGGTATTGCTTTTCTTCTTTCATTTCACCCTTAATTACCTTCTTCGTAGAGACTTTTATATAGGAGATTACGATTCAATTCTAGATATACAGATATAAATATAGTTATTCATTTCTACCTTTTTTTTTGGGTACGCTTCCAACTTTCCTGATAGATCCTTTCGTTCTATGATTTATTTCTTGGATTGGTTGCATCAAGTAATATAATAATCAAAACACTTAACGCACCATAGTTAAAAATGTATTTTTTCCATCTTTATGCATGTGTTTCTTAGATGCTCTTTTCTATATCTTCATGTTAGTCCTGTTCATTTTATTTCTTCGCTATTAGTTTGGCTATAGATGCTCGGGCTTTTTAGTAAGTTTATTTAAATGTTGATTTAGGTTGGTTTGCAACTTTTATAAACTGAAAACGATATGAAATCTAATTATTTTAATCTTCATACCGCTACAGAGAGAACATTGGAGGGTGATGAGCCCCAATTTTCTGCCTGCCGATCTCTACTTCGTGCTGGCCCCGCAGCTTCACTTCGTGTCAATATCCGAGCTGTAAGTAATGGCCCTTCAACTTTTGATTTACACTGTAATCTCTGTTTTCTGTTACAGTTTACGTCTACTTTTTTATTTTCAAAAGTCCGTGTCTACCAAAATATGTAAAATCAAAAGTTCTTTGCTGTTTGTTTTTTCATCACTTCATTAGACGATTTCTGAAACTTCTCTTTCCCGGTTATGGAGCGTAAAGTGTTATCATTTATATGGATAATAGTTTATCCCACTCAGCTAGTCAGCTTGTCATAATTTTTGAGTCCAGATGTCAAGTGGCAAGGTCCTACTTTCCCATTGAAACTATTCTCTTGCGCACCAAAGAAATTGAAGGGAAGAATTTTGAAAGAGCTCTTTGTCTACTGTTAGGACTTTTCTTCAGCTTAATCTGATAGTAGCAGCTTCGTCATGTTGGACATATTAAATGTTTCCCAATAACATGATGCAACTTCAAGTGAAATCCAAAATACTCTTAATAAACAACCAACCATAATCACTGGTTCCATTCATTGCTGTTCTAAATTGTCGTTATCACATCATTTGTCGTGCAGGTAGCGCAATATGCATCTGACAATGGCAATGGTAAGACTGCATTGAACGATGTCGACCATTGTCTCAGGTATTGTCATTACTTCCCAACAAAAAGTCTGTATGAGTAACAGTACTTCACAATTTGTGGTGGGGCTATAGGTGGTTTTATATGTAATAATGGTTTGAAACTCAAACGTTTCGTCTTGTTTTTTGGTTTAAAGCTCGCTGGAGGAACTTGATTCCTTACTCCTGCGTGCATCAAGAAATGAACCCGACGCCTCAGTCAAATCTATGAAAGCAAAAATCAATTCTGCCCTTGACGCTCTGGACAGGTGATTTGCTTTAATGAAGTTGGTTTCTTGCTCATATGCAAATCACCTCATATGTGATAAACAATACAAAACAAGTTCTAATCAGATATCTATTACAGCCTCTTGAAGACTGTACCCTCGGATGTGCTAAGCAAGGGAAAGGTGATAGCTGATTCATACCTTGACACGGAAGATGTTGATACAGAAAATTCGGACCCTGAACTAAAGCAGCTAGAAGCAATCCTCTGAACAGCTAAATTACATTTTCACCGTTTGCAGTTTTACCCAACACGATTTACTTGATAATACTTAAATTAAAAGGTTTGTACGTTATGTATTGTTTCATAGTGTATGAATGACGAAGTTTCTTATAAAATTTTGACACAATATTACTCATGGGACGAACTTTAGTTTAAGAATAGATTTTGATTAAAAAAAACTATTTGGAAGTTATTAAACTACAAAACATTTTATTTACAGAAATGTGAATTTGGCCCAAAAAATTTACAGAAATGTGATTAAAGAGAAAATTATATAAGAAGTTAAGAACCAAATGAAAAACTTAAGTAGACAGTTCACTGTAGAGTGTAGAGTGAAGATTAAATGATTCCCCCCTAAACAATGAATGTAGTATGGAAACAAATTCAAGGGTATAAATTTATTATAAATAGGTAAACCAAAATTAAGTCCCAGTAGCTATCTAACAATTTTTTTTTTGACAAATCTGAAATACATTACACTATTGATTTTACTCCGAAAATGAACTCTGAAAAATGAAAAAAAAAGTATATATATATATATATAACATACACATTATTAATCAACATATAACCGAGAAATTATCCGTGACAGTTAAATTTGAATTGGGTGCCCACCTTTCCATCACATTACATGCTGATCAAAATAAGGGATTAGAAAAAATATAAAATTGACCATCAAACACTTGAATGATCGCGGAGACCACAAGATTTTAATTGGCATGACAGCTTCCTTAATAAATACTATTGCAAGGAAGCCCACACGCGTTACTCCTGGCCAAACTCGACAATATGTAAATGTCATCACCAACTAACCGATGAAAATACATATTTACATCATTAAATAAGGGTATAATTTAAATATAACAGAAGTCAGAAGGACTAAGACTGCTTTAGTATAAAATCCGCATCAACAAAATTTAAATATAACATTTACAAAACCAACAGGTCAAACATGTGATTTAAGAACAGAAACCAAAGGTTGTTACTCAGTGTATTAATTATTTTAAGTTTTTAACAAAATATATGAAGACAGCTACTTGATTACTATATTCCGAACAAACGCAAACACAACGGGATTGTCAACCATTTACATTACACAAGGAAATGACCCAATTTATTACCAAATGTGACATCACTCCAGCCTCCAGGTGAATATGCACCGGAAAAATTTTAGATTGCCAGCGACACTATGATCATCAAGTTGACAAGCTGCTGTATATACGCTTCAGACTAGAACAAGCCACACGCAGTCTTCCCATGGTTGTTGAGCTTATCTGTGGACCACCATAAAGCATACAAAACATTAGTTGCAACAAAATACAAAGCAGATAGTCAAGGATTAACTGATCCAGTACTGTGAATGAAAATACGAATTACTGAAAGCATCAGATTTTCTTGCTGAGGGATAGAGGATAAAGGGGTTTGTTCTCACCTTCGGACAAAAGCGGATGTCAAGAGTTTCCAGCATACTGCATTTTGATATAGCAGCCTCAACAGCTTCCTCATCAATGTTGCAAGACTTGAACCCAAATAAAACCCCCACGGCAACAACACATAAGTGTGAGAGAACGAGAGAGAAATAAATAGCCAAGATTGACACCAGAAAAAAGATACCGGAGCAACAAACTTTTACAGACATGCCATTCCACATAGCCTAACGATTAATCTAATTAATTACTGACAATACCCGTCAAGGTCAACTACTCTGCAATTTCATGGTGTTTGACCAAAGAACTAATCCTACAGCGGAACAGTTTTCCATAGAAAGTTTAATGAAAGGTATCATTTTCAGTTGTGCAAAGCTTGACAGGAGTCTGACACTCAGCTTTGACAGTGGAGCAAATAGGTAACTAATGTCGAGGACTCCAGGTAAGAAACTTTTCAAACCACACATTAGGGTTAGATTACGGCCGATAATACCAGTGGCTATGCAAATAAAAGAATCAATATATGCTTCTCTATATAGGAGAAATCATTCATAACATCTGACACTCAATAATCAAAATAATATATTAGGATTAAATTGACATGTTAAATTGACAGGTAAGATCAATACCTGAAGAAATAGACTGGTTAATCTTGGACAATCAAGCTTCAAAATTTCCAAAGAGGAGCAGTTGCTGGAAAGAATACAAAAATTGAATGTGTCACCATACAGGATTAAAGGATAACCAACCCAAATTACAGGAGTGCCTACCATACCTTAAATTGAGAAAGCATAGATTGAGACAAGCAATATCGACCTCCTTCAAATTTGCTGATAAAGAAAGGTTCAAGTACAGTAGATGAAAACAACGTGCCCTAGGTGGAATAAGAACTTTCCTAATATTAGGACATCCCACACAGTTAAGGTTCTGCAGTAATCGATTGGGTTCCTCGCTTAGCCCATGGACATTCTCATGTAAAATCATGCCAGATGAGATGTTTAAAGTAGGCAACTTAGCAGTCTGTCCGTGATTGAAGCCCCAATCCAAATCATGCATATTCACACAGCCGTTTAAGCTCACATGTGTGAGGTGTGTACAGCAAGCAAGAAGCTCCTCAATGGCAGATTGACAGAGAGTTCCATAAGACAAGTCCAACTCCTGAAGTGCTGGTAAAGCACCTCCTTTGTAAAGAGGCTCAAGTGATGAGTCAGTGAGATACTTGCATGCCTGTAACTTCAATACCTTCAAGACAGAAGGAAAATGCATCTGTCAGAGAAGAGGAAGAGAATATATATGTAAACAAAGGTGGCAAACAATTCAATGGTCCATGGTTTAAGATGAAAAAATTTATAAAGGTAAACAGACAATACCATTTCTCTGCTAGCTATTTCCAATTTAAACCAAAATTTGGCTTCGACCTTAATTGCCAGACCCACATAAACAACACTAAGAAAGCACTTTCCTACTAGATAACATCCATAATTCTATTGAATCACATGAACCTATGCTGCATAATAGTAGCATAAATAAAGGTAAAACTTGCCTTTAGTTGTGAACAAGACTCAAAAACAGGCTGCAAGTTCATCAAAAAAGTGTATGATAAATCAAGAAAAGTCAAATTTTGAAGCCAATGGAGAGAACAAAGTCCATCCGAGCCAATTGATGGGCATGACATTAATATTAATGACTCGATCAGTGGGCATGATGCAGTTGTTGCAGACAAGCAGTCATCTGTTAGTTGGCTGCATTTCAAAACAATAAACATCAGTTTACTGAATACAAGGAAGCCTAAGAAAGTTATGAATTCTAGATAACCTGCAAAAAGAAGCATCCAAAGATGCCAGGAGGGGACAATTAATGGATGCCTCAGATAGTACGCCACACCCTTTCAACTCAAGTGACACCATAAAAGGTGCCTCAATGCATAGTATATTCAATTTGGGACATATTCCTAAATTGAGACACCGAAGAGCGACCTGAGAAGCACAAGTAAGAAAAAGCCCTTAGCCTCTAGATACAGCAAATCAGACTAATAAAAATCAACTGCTCGAACAAAGCTAGCCAATTCCCCTGCCCAAAGCCAACAACCCACAACTGCTAACAGTCATTTGGAAAGGGAGAAATGAACAAATGCTTTGCTTTGCAAATTATTAACTTGGAATTGAAATACACCAACAATAAAACATAAAAACAATTTTTCACCGTCAAAACCAATATAAAGTTCATATTTATACATTTATATATTCCTTTTTTTGCCGAATGATCAAATAAAAAATAAGTATGGAAAAAAGTATTCCTTCTCATTAAATTGCAAAACAAAATTGAAGGCACTTAATGAAAAGATCGCTTACAGGGCAGAATGATGCTCTTTCCAAATGATCGCAACCATCCAAACAAACTCTTTCAAGATTAGGGCATGTGAGTTCAAGGGTAGTGATTGCCCGGCAACCAACAAGAGAAAGACTGACAAGAGAGCTACTGATGAATTGAACTGCTGTCAAGCTCTGAACAAATAAGAACACAGATTGAGCAAAATTACATAATAATTTGACTCTCAAAGGTCTCAACATCAGAATCAACAATAAAAAGAGAAACAACCAGGATTTGATAGGCATCCGATCTCCCAGACTTACAAACAGAAAACTATCCTAAAGCACCAAATATTAATTTCAAGGCAAAGCTCAGAGCAGAGTCAAACTGATTGATAGAGAAAATGTGGTTGTAGCAACTAATACCCCTTAGGTTCACAGAACAGCACAATTAATTAATACACTCTGGAAATTTTGGAAAATAATTTTATGCAGAGAACATACAGATTTATGCACATACCTCGCAGTTATCAAGAATTAGGGATTTCAACATAGGGCATCCTCCACCTTCACCAAAAACATCACAAATTGAGTTTGTCAAAGATTCACAGTCAGTGAGGTCCACTTCTTGCAAGGATTGGCATTGCAAAGCCAATGTGGTTAAGCTATCCTGTTTTTTTAACGCCAATTTCTGCACCCACAAAGTCAGCCCTTCAGACCACTATTAGATTCACATGAGTATGGAAACAAGATATAGTAGATCTAACAACATACTTGAAGTGAATTTGAAGTGACATTAATGCGATGGAGTGCAGGACAATTAGACACCACAATAGAAGACAGCATTGCAGTCCTCAAGTTCAAATCAGCAAATCTACCAAGAAAAATAATCCAACAGCAAAAAGAGGTATAGAGTGAAATGAGAGTCCAGTCAGCAAGCATAATAAAGCCATAAACAAAGGCAAAAGTAGGAACAAAAATATTTTTCTCAGGGTAAGGAAAAAGAATGAGGCAGAAGCATACTTGCGACAATGCACCAATCTAATGCTTTGCAAGCGAGGAAGATCCAAGGACACAGATGTCAATAGGCTGCAATTGTCAAGCTCCAAAACCTGCAATGCAAGAATCACTTACTCACCTTCAATATGCATTTAAAGGAAATCATACATAAATAATTATCAAAAAAAAATTCAATACCTCCAACAAATAACAATAAGATATGGCAGCCATTGAGGCTGAAGTGATTCCCTCACAGCTGTGAAGCTTGAGAACTGTCAACATCGGCAGCCTAACAGACTTCACCAAGTAAAAAAGGGAGTTTGTCAAACAAAGACTAATCCAATCTATATTTTGCTGGGAAAAAAAAGTTGCAAGCTCTAAAACATACCTCCAGAGATATATTTGGGCAGTATGATGCATCGAGGAAACTAAGGTTAGCACAGTTCATGGCTATTTCACGTATTGTTTCATCGCTAACACATGAACAATTAGACAAGTCCAGGGATACTAATTGAGGGCATGAAGTTGCGGCTGCTCGAATTGCAGCATCTGGAAGTTTGTGGCAAGAACCTATGTCAAGCTCACGCAAAAGAGGGCAAGTAAGGGCAACCTGTGCCATGTTACTGCGCTTCAATGACAAAGTTTCAAGTTGTGGGCACCTGAGAAAAAAAAAATATTATGTTAATTCTTTAGTGAAATTGGCAAACTAATTTTAGATAGAAATACCACTTGAAGCATTGGAAATATCCAGAAGTAGTTTACATTATCAATGTTTCTAAATAGCATGAATTAAAAGAAATTGTGAAACCCATTGTTGTCAAACTCGAGTTTTAACTCGTAAACTCGTAAACTCGCCGAGTTTACCCCCTAAAATCGTGTAAACTCGGCTCAAACTCGGACCTGAGGTGAACTCGGAGCAAACTCGAGTTTTAACTCGTAAACTCGGTAAACTCGCGAGTTTGCAGTAAACTCGGCGAGTTCACTCCCTTATTTTTTTTTTCGGTTTTTGTCAAATAAAACCAACCCATTCAGTAAAAAAAACCAACCCAAGCATAAAAAAACCAGCCCACACTTAAAATTACCCTAAACCTAATCTATCTTCGACAATTTCCCAAATTTTTCTGCCTCTTGCGACTTGCTCTGCCTCTTGCGACTTGCCTTCAAAATTTTCTCCCTTCTTCGACTTGCTCTGCCTTCTGCAACTCGCCGCGCCGTCGACGCCTTCCAACGACGCCGTCGATGCCGTCGACGCCTTCCCCTGCTGCTGGGTATGTGTCAATATAAACCTAATCTATCTTTGTTATTTCATCGGCTGTGAGTTTGTGAATGTCTGAATGTATGAATGTGAGTTTGGGTATGTTAATGTATTTGTATGATTTATGAATGGATGAATGTGAGTTTGTGACTAGGGGATGGGTATGTAATATGATTTATGAATGTATTTTGATTTAATTTTACACTTAAAGAAAATGATATATATGTGTAAATTTTATTCTGCATACATAGGTAAACTCGACGAGTTTACGATCCGAGTTTACGATCCGAGTTTACCCCCCATCCACGAGTTTGGTTAAACTCTCGAGTTTGACAACCTTGGTGAAACCTATGTGTAACCTGCTATATAAGCATTTTAAATGCATTTATGTTTGTAGCCCTTGTCCAGAAATGAGATGGCTTTTCAAGAGCTGTTGCAAAGTAGGTGCAGTGGGAAAAGCCACTGAGGAAGAAACTCAGAAAGAATATTGTTTCACCAAAAAAGAATGTGATAAAAGCTTATGCAACATTGCATTTTCAGCTTCACCAAAACTCAGAAACTCATAAATTGTTATAAAACAACTTTTTGGTATATAAACCCGAAAAGTATATACAAAACAGGTCAATTGAATAATTTCATATTTGGAAAGAATAATCATTAGGATTTAAGAGATGTTGAGGATTTCCAGGTAGTTCCTATTTTTGACAGCCATCACAGCTTTGAAAAGGAAACTCTCAAGGTATTTCTTAAAATCAACTAGAGCATATAAAAGACACCATCGGAAACAACTTAAAAAGTTTATCAGAAACAAACTTTCAACCAAAATAGTAGAAGGGAGAAAAAAATCTCAAACATCAATTTTTACAGCCTGTAGGATTCTGAACTTATATATTTAAATACTACAGGGAAAAAACAACTCATCTTTAGATTCAAAAAGTACATAAAGTTTGACAATAGAAAACTTAAGAAAGTTTTTCACACTTAACGCTTCTTTCTTCACCTCTAAATAAAATTACCTGACTGAGATACGCATCACACGGCATTTGGTAAGTTGGAGATGACATAATCT
The DNA here is from genome assembly GCA_003254925.1 of Chamaecrista fasciculata. Lineage (NCBI taxonomy): Eukaryota > Viridiplantae > Streptophyta > Magnoliopsida > Fabales > Fabaceae > Chamaecrista > Chamaecrista fasciculata. The sequence continues at coordinate 222,824 of QANZ01047639.1, forward strand.
ATCATGATTGATTGATATCTCCTGAATACCATTGCCAAGTGTAGCATCATTGATATTTAATCTTTTCAACATAGAACAATTAGTTAAAGTATGGAAAAAATTATCCCCTATCTGTCCTCTTCCCAATGTTATAGCCTCGAGATTTCTGAAAATGATGAGAACAAATCAGCCAGAGTCAAAGGTATTTAATCAACACAAAATTATCAGAGTCAAAGCCACCAACCCTAATGAAGAAATGGCCTCCATAACAAGCCAATGAATAGCAGGACCAGAAACCCTTACTGCAGTGGCATTAGGATAACGTGTACACATATCGGCAACTGTAAATGCATATAGAGATTAGAAAGACATTTACGTCAGAGTACAACCAAAGCAAGTCTCTACTAGTTGCACACAATAAATTAAAAACCACCCGCTTCACATTAAATTTAAGAGATTTGCCACAGCAACAACAATTTTATAAATGAAATTAATGACAATCTCACTTACATTGATCTACAGATATGTTCCGATCTTCAAAATTGAAACATCTCCAGAAATCTTCATGAGCACTGGCAGCTCGCCACTGCCTACAAACTCTGGCAGCTTTGCAGAGATCCAGATGATCCAAGAAAGAGAAAACCTGATTACATTCATAGGTAAACTACATGTAAGAAATTACACTAAACCGGTAAAGAGGGAAAGAAAGGAAAATTACAATTTAGCACTTATTTTTTGAAGCAACTTTACTTTATCATATAATATAAATAAACAAGGAGCTCAAAGGTTATTAGCTTTTCCATAAGCATACCATATGCAACAAATCATCTGTAAAATCCATCCTGACTTCCAAATCTTCAGCTGTTGAGATATCACTGTCATCTACTTCATTGTCTTTGTCGTTCATACAGCTAGAATCAAAGTTATGCTCATCACTAGTACCCATCAACGCAATAGCATTGTAACCCGTGCCCTTATGAGATTGAACAGATGAGCACTGGGGGGTATCCCGGTCTCTGTAGTCAGCAGGGGCACTGGATTTTCCCATTCTTGAAGATGCTGGTGTTGCATAATGAAGTTCACTGCAAAACACATAAACTGATCATTAAAGAACATAATATGATATGGTAAAGTTGGTCAGTTTAACATCAGTAAATGGTTTGCTGAACGTCATATACAAATGATACAAGTAGAACTTGGAATAGAAGAGCCATTAGTTGATACCTTCCATGAGGATCTGGTGAAGATATATTAGCATATGCTAAAATCAAGACCATTGCTTGTCTCCCATATTTCAATAAGTAAATATTCAAAAAATTGAAGCCAAAGCAATGAGGTATGCAAGAAGAATACGAGCAAATGCTAAAAATAAGTCACAGTAGTATACATAAATACCAGTAGAAATCCCAAAGTGAAACTCTTTTGCAAAGGTGGAAATATATATATATATATATTGGCAGAAAACTACCCTCCACAACCCCTTATTCAGTAATTTGTACTAGTGCAACCGAGGTTTCTATACGCAGAAAATAAGTTGACCAGTAAAATTACAGTAACAAATTTGCTAGTGGCTGTGAGACAGTGCATTCATGACAATAAGCACCATATTGATCATGACACATAGGGATATATAGTACATAATTTTCAACAGAATCTTATTCAGGTACTGGAAAAAAGTACCACATTGAGTCAAAATAATCTTATGACAACCATTTCGTGCATGATGATGGTATTCCAACCCTAAATTATGAGAAGTGATAGATAAACCGAATAACTATGACACTAGAGCCGTCAAATAGGGATAGAAGTGAGGACCGCGTTAATGACAACCAAACAAATTTGCAGAAAAGAAAACAAAGAACATTTGGGTAACAATTTTGCATCTGACACTCACTCTAAATCAGAGAGGACCTTGGCGCGCTTATGGTGAGAATCCCGACTATCCTCGGAGCCAGCACCTACAACAGCCGAAGCCGAACTACTCTCTCCTTCGGACCGCCGCGAGAATCGGCGCGCCGTGCTGGTCCAGGAGGGCGGCTCACCGGAACTAACAGCCCTAGCCATCTCGTGAAACCACCTCAAATGGTCCTCTTGGTCACGCCCATTCACCGCCAGACTTAAAGTCGTATCAGTGCCCACCAAAGGGTCGTCGTCATTTCCGATAGCATCATCAGGCAAGCCGAAGTAGTTCTCTAAAAAGTCAATCTCCCTCATAGAGTTGGGACGATTATCTTCCTCTCTTGCGTCCTCGTAGTCTTCTTCGTCGTTGAAGCATAAACAGCACAAAATCCTCATGCACTTGGAGTACGAAGCTGCGAACTTTCGGAATCGTAGGTCACGATCCCATACAATTGTAGCAGAAATTGAAGGGCTGAGGCTGATCTTAGGAAACCCTAATGTTAAGAATATGGGAAGCCGATTTCAAAACTGCAGTTGGAGAAATTCGATCAATTGTGAAGAAGACAGGAAGGAGAGGAGCGAGACGATGATGGTCGGAAAGAGAGACAAAGATGTTATTGAATGGATCTGATCGGATCTTGGGAGGTGATTTGTTCGGATTTTTTTGTTGGTTGCTCTAAAATCTTCCCTGAGAAGTGAGGTAATGAAATGAAATGAAATGGAAATTCGTACTTGGTGCAAAAAGAAAAGCGAAAGTTGGCCAGAGCCGAACGACGTCGTTGGAAGCGACATTATTCATTTGGAGTTTTGGACATCCCTTGTTTTTCGACTTCATTTTGAAACTTGTTTCCTGTCTTTTTCTCCGTCTACGGAGCCTTATCCGCTAAGGCTCTGTTTGGTACGCTTGAATTCCCTCAAGCATTATAAAATGACACAGACTACCAAAAATACAATTGTTTGGTATTATTTGTGATGCAATGTAAAGTCCATTACATTGTAATTCAACAGTGAAAAATAAATTACATCAGGGAGCCTCAATATTTCAGTTTTACCGAGGGAATGTGACTGAAATTTCGATTTTGTCCCTCTCATTTGCTACCAATTCACTTCTCTTTCGTTCTCTCTTCTCGCATCTTAGACACCGCCGACGGTCATCGCCGGTAACAACAGTTACAGTGTTCGTCCGATAACCGGCGGAGACGCTCAACGATTTGAATCGTTTATTCCGTTTCTTCCGACGGTGGAACCGATTATCAGATTGTCGCTACTGATTTGAACAATGTTTGTTCTGTTACTTCCGACGGTCGAGCTTGGTGCTTCGGCAGCTGATGTCCGGCGTTGGTGCTTCCTGCGAGAGAGATCCGATGAAAATGGTGCAGGATGAGAGGGTTTTAGTTTCGGTACAAGAGTGCAAAGATAGTGGGCATTTTAGTACTTTTACACATTTTTGTGCTTCACTTTCCTTCATATTTTTTTTTCAAACCAAACATATTCGTTCATTGATGGCGTTACTTTCCGTTCGCTCATTTCCCTTACCACCGTAAAGCAATTTACATTACGTGGTTGCTGTTAATACCAAACGGAGCCTACGGGTCGAGAATGAGGGAAAAGAAAGTGTTTTACAATGTAAAATAATGAGGGAAAGGAAAGTAATTGAGGGAATGTAAAGTAGGTAAAAATTTTAAAGTGTTTGGTATAAAAAGGTAGGGGAGAAAAAGTAAAATAGATATAGAAAGAAAATGACAAAAATGCCCCTCTCACAATCACCACAAAGCTCCCGCCGCACACTGCCGTCCACGGCCGCCGTCGCCGTCCACAGTTGTCGGCTCAATTTCGTAAAGAGGAAGAAGATGGGATGAGAGTGAGAGGGGCAAATTAGAAATTCTACCATGATTCTCTAGGTAAAGTTGGATTACATCAGAAAATGTGAAGTAAAGAAAAATGGCCTATGTAATGTAAATGCCTTTACATTGTAATCCACTTTACATAGCATATATTGTCATACCAAACATATGAAAATCTTAGGGTATGTTTGGATGGGGTGTCAATGGGGAATGGAGAGGAGAGGAAGGGACAAAAGGTAAAAAAATTATGTTTGAAAGTTTTTTTAGGGAAGAGTGGAGTGGATAAGGAGGGACACTTGGCACCCAAAATTCAATTTTTGTTGGCACCCCAAATTGGGGTGCCAAGGAAGGAGTGGACAGTTTTATAATTTTTTAATGACAATTATATCCTTATATTAACCAAAATTAACATGTGTCAACTCCATTCCATTCCATTAGTAATAACTTCCAAACAAGATTAACAAGTGTTCATTCCTTTCCTCATTAAAAACTCTCAAACAACATATTTACTGAGTCCATTAATACCCTCTTCTCTCCACTCTATTAGTGTCCATTAATGTCCTCTCCTCTCCATCCTCACTAAAACTCCCAAACATAGCCTTAGAGTTTGTGTCACTTTACCATGCAAAGGCAATTCGAACGTACCAAACACAGCCTAAGTGGTGACGCCCAAATTGGGAAGCAAAGCATCATATCATCATATCTTTAATGTTTCTTTCATTATATTTTTAAGTCCATTCATGTTTATCAAAAGGAAAACTAATAAATCACTGATTTTTGTAATCGTGTAGCGCTTTTGTGTTGTCTTAACTCAACATTCACATTTTAAATTTTTAAAAACAAAATTAATGATAATAGACTAATAGTTTAGTTTTTATGGGTAGAAATGGGTTAAAAAAAAAGGGGATAGAATAATTGAGGATAAAAATTATTTATAAAGTTAACTAGGAACAATTTTCATTTGCCTCATTTAAAAAATAAACTAAATTATAGGAGTTGAAATTATTAAAAAAAAA
>QANZ01047639.1:228816-256777 GCA_003254925.1 Chamaecrista fasciculata
GGATTCTCTACGAGCTTTGAATTATCACTCACACATGTTAGGGATTGATTAATTGGCCGGATACAAATTTATGGACCAAATTGCATTCTCAAAAGAATTTTAATGTTATTTTCATTTTGCCCCATAATCTCATCCAATAGGATGGACCAAAATCCATCATCCTATAGGATTGAGAAATCACGCTTTCCAAGAGCATCTCATCCAAATATCATCCCAGTCAAACCCCAGTCAAACCCCACCCAAACACCTATATCTCATCTCAATCTCATCTCAATCTCAATCTCAACATCATTATTTCATACCATTTCTACCCCTATACAAAATAAATAAATCCAACAACCTATTTCACCTAACCACAATCATTACATACCCTTTTATATAATTTCACACCCTATTATACATCATTTTCTCTCAAACCATCCAAACACCACTACATAATCTCATCTCATCCTAATTTCAACATCATCTCATCTCATCTCATAAGTTGAGATTGGATTGAGATTGAATTGAACTTTTTGCTCCCAAACAGGCCCTTAAACTCCGTAACCCAATTCAAACCACATCAAACTTAAGTTTTCTAATCAAAACTAACTCAATGACCCAATCCGAACCATGTCAAACTAAGGGCACGGATCCTCTGCCATACCGCACGGTTTGCGGTGCGACAGGGACCAATGAGGGCGCGTCACGTGGCGCCACGTGTACAGGCACGCCCACGTGGCGTGCGCCTATTGGTCCCTGCCGCACCACACACCGTGCGGTACGGCAGAGGATCCTCTTCCCTCAAACTAACGGGTTGTGTTGTTTTGGTAGGCTGACCCAACCGACTATTCACCCTTAATTAAGATGTTTAGAATGATAAATTTTGTCTATACTGATTATTGCTCAATGTGACATAATTTATTATTTTCCTCTTTAAAGTAAGCAGCTTATTAAAGGACGTGTTGGACCTTAGACTCAAAATATATATACATGGAGAAATAGGCACATCCCTCAATGACACAATTATCAAAGGACGTAGACAACACTTTTGCATGAGACTCGTCTCGTAAACATTCCCCTATTGGTTGGTGCTTCTTACAAGAAATCATGATCTTATTATTACCTTCGAAACCTGATTAAGCATCCCAAAAGTATCTTCCACATTTCAGCTACACTTTTTATAACAAGTATTTTATTGTGTTTATTGTTTTAAAAGAATACTATATATGGAAAAGTAAAAGGACCAAAACAGAAGATAACAAAAGGAACCAAAACAGAGGATAGCTAAAGTGAAGGATGAAGAAACCAAGTAGATTTGTTTGATCTTAGAGTGAATAAAAAAAAGTAAGCAAACAAGCGGAGCCTGAGGTATTTGAAAACCTAATCTCTCAGCCTAAAAAAGTGAAGGCTTTTCATAGAGTTCTTAATTAGTTTGTTTTCATCGATTAGATTTGATCTTTTCGACATATACAAAAAGCTTTTTCACAAAAACAAAAACAAAAAAAAGGAAAAAGGAAAGTTGGTGGGGGTAAAAGAGAATCTAATACCTAACTCCAAGCAAATCCAAATGGCTTCGCTTTTTAGTTTTCCAATTTTTCTTTTTAACTTTTCTAAAGTTTGAAGGAAGGGAAAAAGGAAAATAAAGAAGTTGCATCAATTCAAGAAGGTGGTTGAGGGGATTAACCTTAACCCATGGGTAAGGACAAAGTCACAAAAGGGTGTTGAAATGAAACATCAAGGCTAGTTAAGATTGTCTTACATAAGACATATAGAGATGTAATGGGTGGTCCGAATGGATGATTGGCATATATACATATACAGGTTGTGAAGGACTGGAATCAAAAGGGACAAAGGGAAAAGGACTTGGTTGATAAGCACTATATGCATGTGTGTGTGTATATATATATAATATTGAACTGATAAGAATGTATATATATATATATAGATATACTTGAACATGCAGTTTCTTTTTATTTTTTTTGACCAATAACAGGCAGTTTAATATTGCTTGATAGAATGAAAGTGAAGTCAATCAATTGAAGTTCAGAGATATGTGTTATTGATCACCAAACGTTGTATTTAGAATTATTGTTTTATATTATAGATGTTGTAGTTGTAGCTAGCTAGGTTACATGTTGGGCATGAAATCATTCATTAATTCATTGACCGCGCGTAAATTTAATTTGAAATGAGCGAAATTGAAATAATATATGATCATCCATTTTTAATTTGGGGATAATAATATTTCTTTACAATAAGGATGGGTGGAAGATTTTATGAAAGTATTGGATTGGGGGGAGCTAGGGAATAAAAATGTAAAAGAAAAGAAAAAATATAGAATGGGATGGATGTATTAATTAATATTAATATTGAGTGATGGTAATTAAGGTTGATGGTTTCTGGAGAATATTTTGTGTCCAGGAGCGAGGATAAACAAGGGATCAAAAGTGGTCTTTCTGTGGAGGAATCTGGTCCAGTGATTCCCAAAGTGTCGCTTCCAATCGTCCTGTGACTTGTAGTGAGGAAGGTATAGCTTGAAATCAAATCCTCTGTTGCAGCAAAATTGAATGATTTCTTGGTTTTGTGCCACCAATAACTCTGGTGCTGGCCCTTTTGGGGGTGGAGGGTTTGAACGCAACAATGCCACAATGTAGAATATCTCGCTCTCTGGCAACACCACCGATGTGCGATTATCCCACCTGATCATTATTCATTAATTAATTAATTAAGGATATGGTACGGTGGTATGAGTTGCACGAGGTCAATTCAAAAATCAAAATGAATGAATTAATGCAAATGTGAAAGGGGAAACTAATTAAAGGGGTCCATCCCAAGAGAGAAAGGACCTGCACGCTGCACCATCCCTCTGTCTTTGGAGCCAGAGGGTGCGCCATTTATTGGTTCCATCCCATGAAAATATTTAAAATTATTACACCAGACAAATACTGTTGTTGTCACTGTAAATATATATCCTTGTCTATTCTCAAATGCCAACACTCACTCTGAAACCTACCTTTCCATGGAACTCAAATCTCAACACTCTCTCTATTTTTAATTCACTCAAATCTCAACTTTCAACCATTTCTTGAGTGAATTAAAAACAAGTTTCTATATATGCATGAAGAATACTAATGCTCATGCAGACCCCACTGTATCTTTAATTTGTCCTAGTCCAAAACAAATTAAATTACATTGTTATAAAAATTGAAAAGGAGAGGAATAGTGTAGTTACTTGGATCGTAAGAGAGGGTAAACCAAAATGGGTCCACCAACCCCGTGACGGAGGATCTTCTTAAAGACCACACTATCAAAATCAAGGATGTTGGATTTGGAAACGAAGAGGTTTAGCCAAGGGTGAGGAGCATCCCATATGCCGTTGGCTCTAGCTTCTTCCTCCGCACGCTTCACACGTAGCAAGAATTCCATGTATCCCACATCCACCGAGAACTTTAATCCATCCATAAATCGCAGTCCTCCAACCAATCTATCCACCTTCTGCATATATAGGATAGAAATTAATTAAAGCGGTACGGTGAGTATTGCTATAAATTAAACCTCCAGGGTATTCAGGGACCTATTTGACTCGTTAGAAAAATTCGGGGACCTACTTGACTCGTTAGAAAAATTCAGGGACCTATTTGTCAATTTCCTAAATTCGGGGACCAATCTGTCAGCGAGCCAATAATCCTAGAGGGTATTCACGTCATTACATTGCAGCAAATCAAGAGATGTGTCATACATTACATACAGTTCGCATTTTACAGATTCCAGAAAATGATGGTTTTTTGGCAATTTATGCAACTGTGGGGACCGTAACGTCAGCCAGATCTCAATGATCAGCGCTATGGAGCAAATTAAACCACTGATGTTACATTATATTACCCAATTTAACCACAACGGGGCACTCTATATTACGAAAGTGACACCTCTGATCTTCACAAACAAACCCGATAGGCCAGCTAGCTAGATATAACAACTAATAATAAGTAAAGTGGCAAGTAGCAACCAACTAATTAAATGCACTCCCCTATCGGTGGTAATTTGAAACAATAGGCATGGGCTCATTTGTCAGAAAATCCAAGGGAAGATACACACTTGCAGTAGTATAGTCAGTTTTCATGAACCATTTCTGAATTCTAACCGAAGAAGCTAAGGGATAAAAATTATTCATAACAAGTGAAAAGGAAGGATAAATAAAAGCAGAAAGAGGTGGGTGATCGATGATGATGGTAGAGGAGAATAAAATGGTCCTCTATGGCTCCACTTAGTACACGTGTAAGTGAAGTCTCTGAGTATTTTGACTTTTTACTAAGGGACCCGCACATATTGCTGCAGGGGACCCACTTAGAAACGGCCTAGGTCAAAACTTAGTCATCATTGGACTGGACATCGCCCATCTGGACCCTAGATAGTTGGTAGTAAAGAGGGAAATTAAAGTCAAAAGTCCACCAGCCAGTTAGAAGAGGAGAATGAAGGCGCATACAGCAGATCAGAAATGAAAGAGTAAAATAGTTAGTTACCGCATCGAGGTGGGAATGGTGGTCGGAATTGCGATAGTGAAGAGCGAGCTCGAGGCAATAAAGGACAGGGCCAGCGGTGGAAGGAATAGAAGACGACTGGAATACTTGGTGGGGACCCAATGGCACTGTGGGCCATCCGTTAACTGGGTCGTCACTGTTCACGAACACGAATCCTTCCACGTAATCAAATGACTCACCCTCCGGACGACTCACCAGCGATTCCGCATCCCGAGTGAAGTCTTCAAATTCGGAGTAAACCACTCTTATCCATCTCACCTAATATATCACAATTAAGTTGCGTAAACGTGTTAGTAAAGCAAAAAGCAATCAACAAATGTATATGTATGTATAGTAATAGTACCATATGTGGTGCTGGTTGAAGTGGGATTCTTGCTCTGGTGATGATACCAAACTGACCAAGGCCACCCAAGGCGGCAAAGAAAAGCTCGGAATTTTGGGTTTGGGAACAGACCAAGGTATCGGCGTTTCCAGTTACAACTTCCAATTCCGTGACGTTAGAGGTTTGAGGACCGTAACGGAAGGCTTGGCCGCTGACGCCAGCATTGGACAGGGTCCCCCCCACCGTTAAACTCAGATAATCAGTCCATGACCTTGGGGAAAGCCCGTAATTGGAGACGCACCGTTTCAGCACATCTTCCCATAATACCCCTCCCCTCACGTCAACGTATGGCTCTCCATTTATCCACACCAGGCCAAAATCGTCCTCTAGGCTCCGCATGTCTATCACCACGCCTTCCTCCGCCATAGCCTGCCCGTTTATAGAGTGCCCGTTCCCACGAGCCGCCACCGTCAGATTCGACGACGCCGCCGCCGCTCTCACCACCCTAGCCACGTCGTCCACGGTGGTCGGTCGGATTAACGCCAAAGGCTTCACCGATTGCATGCCTCCGAAATCCTTACTGGCTATGCCGGTGGGACCACAGTAATGGATGGTGCCTTCAAGGTCAAGAGCTTTCGAGAGACCCGTGAACTCATCGTCCGCCTTCGATTCTTTGTCAGTTCCGTGAACGAAGTGCTCCAGGTAAGCTATCATCTTCGCCGGTAACCGGTAATCGATTAATTTGCTGTAAATCAAAACGAAGCTTTGAGTTTTGGTATTATGAATTCAAGCTTTGAGTGCCCACTCCTTCCAGGTGAAGTTTCGCCTTAAATAGCGGCTGATTTAATTTGGATTTATGGAAGCTCTCGTAATAAAAAAGGGATTTTCTCATATATTATATATTATTTTGAACAATCAACTCAATTATTACGTCATAACTTCTCTCAATATCCTGTTGAGGCTGTGATCCTTTCGACATCATCTGTCTGCCACTTATACGAATTTTTGGATTATATTATGCCGAGTAGTGTTGCTGTAACTGCTGCCTCACGCACCTGCCGTGGACTTCACTTTCCAATTTTCAATCATTTTTTTTTTTATCCCATATACCTTATTAATGAGAATATCACAATCAGTTGCGCCAGTAAGATCAAATAGAATCATCTTGTACAAGTACAACATTATCAACGAAAAGGAAATCATCCCCTAACATTCTTTCCTCAAATTCTCTCTTCAATTTATTTCATCCACCTCATTCAAGTAATCTATTTTTGTGTTTTTGGCTCAAAGTCACATCTCCTACACATAAATAGATATTACTCCTAAATATATTATGTACTACACACTAATATTAGAATTTTAATTTCTACTTGTTTAAAAAAATTACACCAAAATAGTAAATTAAGAGTGTGAGTAGAATGAGAATCATTAAAACGTGTTAACACATCTACCGAAAAAATATTAATGTTTTTGTAAGAGTTTAAGATTTAAAAATGATATTTAAAGAAATAATAGTTTATGAAATAATATAGACATTCTTGTTAAGAATTCAAGACTTAAAAATATATATACTAATATTTAAGGAAATAATTTAATTATCTAAGAATGTAAGAGTTTACAAATATAAAAATTAAAAGCAGAACAAATTTAAAATTTTATAAATCTTAAATTTTTTGTTTTTTATGTTAAATATATTTTATTTTACCAAAAAACATTAATTTTTTGTAAGAAATTAAGATTTAAAAATGCGCATATTAATGTTTGAAGAAATAATACTGATATTCTTGTTAAGAATTCAAGACTTAAAAATATATATTAATATTTAAAGAAATAATTTAATTATCTAAGAATTTAAGAGTTTACAAATATAAAAATTAAAGAACTTTTAAAAGCAGAAAAATTTTAAAAATTTTAAAAATATATATCAAAATTTTATAAATCTCAAACATTTAGTTTTTACGTTAAATATATTTTTTATTTATATTTTAGTACTAGTTTTTATGAGTTTGAAATGAATAATTTAGAAGTAATAAATATATACATATATTAAGTGTGTAATGAATAGTACACTTAATGATAAAGCATTATAATGCCTACTGGCCGGTGTGAAAGAGAGTACATTAAATATTCCTTTTGAAAAAACTTTCTTCACTCTTTTATTTATTTATTGTTGGAATCATTAAAGTTTCACTACTGATTTAATTTGCACATAAGTCTTTTCACTAATTAATATGGTTTGGTTAATTGATTGATCCCAAAAAGAAAGAAGATATAAAATATGTTAGCATTATTTTGTTATCATGACTGGTCATGAAGTAATTATAAATTGGTTACATTTAAAAACTAAGTCATTGATATCATCATTATTAATTACTCCTTCTGGTTTTATAATCTGATGTTTAAGTAAATGCACACAGATTAAGGAAATGGTTAGCTTACCTAAAATGAAGAGAAAAATAAAATAAAAAAATTAAACTATCCCTATTAAATTACTTGGGAAATGTTTATTCATTTATGACTCTATTATTTATAATAGGGATAGAATGGTAAAAAAATAATTAATGTTCTCTTGAATTTGTAAAACATCAGATTTTTTAGAATAAAAAAAATTCTCCAAAACATCAGATATATAGAACCGAAGGGAGTATTGATCATGGAAAATCATAAAGAGTGGATCCTCTCCCTTTAACTCTTTCTCTCTTTTTCTTCCTTTCAATCTAAAATCATTAAAACTCTATTCAATAGTTGTTATGAAAGTCATATTTTCCTTAATTTTTTTATTAAAATATTTATTAGATATTAAATTGTGCATTTAATTTTAGAGAATTTTTTTATAAAATAAAAGAAAATAGAGGTGATTTAGACTTCATATAAGCCATTTGATAGAATTTTAATGATTTTGATTGAATGAAAGAAAAAAAAAGGGAGAGGGACTTAAAGGGAGAGATCCACTCCCAAAATCATGACACTTTGATCAGCCAATAATTCACAATATTACTATCACAAAAAAAAAATATATATACATAAATGTGTAATTAATTAATTTCCATGTGATCGAGTACGAAGTTGAGTTGCTCAGATAAAGAAACTCCGTGCCATAGTCATCAAGTTAAAAGATCAATCATGTGATTATTTAGCATGATGATAGGAATTGTGATATTTGAAATCAGAAATGTAACTGTTTCCCTTCTCCCTTATTCGGTGTAGAAACTATAAATTGATCATATAGGTTTCAACTACATATATTAAACAATATATTATCCACCCAAACTTTCTTAAATCTGATCACTGTCTGCTAATTAATGGAAAATGAGATTGACTTTATATATGAATCAGAACCTTGTTACGTTGAGACTTCTTTATCTGCTGACGAAGTACTCTGTACTCCATGTGTATACGTGTATGTAAACGTTGACAGGGGAGGCGCGCGGTTATGTTCTTAGTGCTTTTTCACTAATAAGATGATGTATTATGTTAATGAAGTGATTGGTGACATTTAATTAGAGTCGGTCCATTAATAGACATGGAACTACCTGACGTTTTAATATTTAATTGGAACGGAATTTGAGTATTTGGAATATCACTATACTATATATTTGACTACAAGCAAGTCTACTAGATCATTGGATCTTAGTTCGTGTTATAGTTAGTTGAAGTGGTTTGTCATACGCAACAAAAATCCTCAAATTTTATTTGGTTTATACTTTTTAATTATTTATCATACATTAATTGTCAAACACCGCAAATTAAGAGAATATATATATCAATTAAGTAATGAACCTAATAGACTGAAATTAATGAGTCAATTAGTACTAAATTAATTTATTCGTCCATAAGTCCACTGTTTTCGTATGGAATTGGCTAATTAACTTGGTCTCATTGCGTCTAGCTGCTTCGAAACTCAAAAAAGGCTTTGATCTAATCTAGGTGCTAGCTAGTACCCTTTAATTTGTAATCCACACAGTACATACAACAGAATTACAGCGTTATTGTGCTGAAAAGAGACGACACAAGCAATAAATCTAGGACATCATATGTTAACAAAAGGAGCTGAAATATTTTTACTTACTAATCCCTCTTCATTTTTAATTTAATTTCCAATTTAAAATCATTGTTCTCTTTTTAATTAAAGTCAAAAGAAACATTGTATGCTAATTTATAGGTCCAGCAACAGAAGGGGAATTAGGAACCAAAGTCATCACCTATATTTAAATAAGCACTGTGTTAAGATTGAAATAATGTAGTTGGCGAGTGATTAGCTTAATGGTCAAATATTTGTTTTAATTTTTCTCTACTAAAATTGAGGTCAAATATATTACATAATTTTTGTTTTCAGGAAGTCAACACATGGCCTCGAACATTGATGATAAGTTGATAACTGCCACGTACGGATAAATCTATAACAATGTCAGGATTTTAGTGTATAAGGCTTCCTCAGACAAACAAAACCCACGTAATTAAAGATAGTAGTTTAATATATAAAGGCAAAAGTATTTTTTTCTTTAAATTTTATACTAATTGTTAATTTTGTCTCTATTATTTTTTCAATCAATTTCATTCCTAATGTTTTATATTTTGATTAATTTTATCCTTTAACTAAGTTCTTTANGTTTTATATTTTGGTCAGTTTTGTTCTTAGACCAACTTCATTCAATAAATTAATGAAAAACTTCATTTTATTTTTCAATCTGATTTAGGATTTGAATTTCTTTTTTTATCAATTTTACATTAAATATCATAAATCATATAGAATCTGTTATTAATATTTAACTAAAATAAAAATAAATGATAAAATCGATCAAAATATAAAACATTTAGGGAAAAATTGACTACAAAAAAAAACTGAGAACGAAATTGACTATTGGTGTAAAGTTTGGAGACGAATATTGTGCTTTTGTCAAAAATTTATTATTTGATCCTTGAATTTATATTGAATTAATTAATCAGTCACTTAATAATTAAAATATAAAACTTAGTCAGTTATTGTAATTTTCAATAATTTAGTTTCTAAATCAAATTTAGTGCTAAAAAAGTTCGACATAAATTCAAGAACTAAAAAATAATAATTTTGTATAAATTTAGAGACAAAAAGTATCAAACCAATTCAAATATAGGGACTAAATCATTAATAAAGACTAAATAGTTGACAATTGAAATATTTTAAAAACTGAATTATATATTTTAAGTATTCAAAGACTGATTAATTAACTCAATATAAATTCAAGAACCAAATAATAAATTTTCTCTTGTTTTCTTTTATCTTGATCCAGCCATCATTGTTGCGTACGTAACATATTCTAATTATTATTATTTTTTTTGCCACTAACCCCTGAATTTCTTTTTTAATTACTTTTGCCACTAACAAAATATTGTTAATCTCAACCAAAAAGTAGAGAAAATAAGAGAAAATAGACAATAGACAAGATCAAAGTGTATAAGGCAATCTCATAATCATCTTTTATTTGTGTACAATACCCTCTTATTTATAGGACTCATGTCATAAAGTGTGATTAAGGGCACCATAATGCACCTCTAAACACACTAATGAGCTTTCATGGAGAAGTTACAAAAGGACTAAATTGATGGTGCCATGATGAGATAATAGGGATGTTACAAGAAGGCTAAAAGGCTCATGTGGTCATCCAATACATAAAAATATATTTACAATACTTCCCCTTGGATGACCACAAACTATGAATAAATGTCTCGTTAAAACCTTGCTAAGAAAAACCCAGTGGGACAAAAACTTAGCGAAGGAAAAAGAGTGAAATTCATAGTTTCTTCCCCTCAAATTTGCATTTGTCATCGAAGTCTCTAAGATTGCGCATTCCAATGTTGTACACATGTTTCTTGAAAACTTGGGTTGGCAAAGCCTTAGTAAAAAGATCAGCTATATTGTTGATTGACTGAATTTTGCGAACATCAATATCACCTTTCTTTTGCAGTTCATGAGTGTAGAAAAATTTAGGTGAAATGTGCTTAGTTTTATCTCCTTTGATGAAACCATTTTTAATTTGGGTGATGCATGCTGCATTATCTTCATACAAGATCGTCGCCTTGTCATTTGTTGTAGGTAGTNATGATAAGTTGATAACTGCCACGTACGGATAAATCTATAACAATGTCAGGATTTTAGTGTATAAGGCTTCCTCAGACAAACAAAACCCACGTAATTAAAGATAGTAGTTTAATATATAAAGGCAAAAGTATTTTTTTCTTTAAATTTTATACTAATTGTTAATTTTGTCTCTATTATTTTTTCAATCAATTTCATTCCTAATGTTTTATATTTTGATTAATTTTATCCTTTAACTAAGTTCTTTAAATTAATTAATGATAGAGTACTTCGTCTAGTTTTTAAATATGAGTTAGAATTTAAGTTTGTTTTTAAAATAATTTTATATTATATATTATTAACTACGTAAATTTTGTAGTTGATATTTGATTAAAATAAAAATAAAAGATAAATTGACTAAAATATGAAATATTTGGGACAAAATTGATCGCAAAAAAAAAAAGAAAACAAAATTAATAGTTGATGTAAAATTTGAGAACCAATAAAATATTTTTGAGTTTAAACCTTGTGTCAAACATCTGCAGCATTGCATTGGCACCGGTAGGCACACATAGAAATGGAAAAGCCTTTCGTTGCAATTTTTTCTCCTCACTTGAAAATAAAATATCAATAGAAAAACTAGTTAATTTATTTTTGCGTTAACTAGTGATTTGATTCTTAAAAATTTATCAAGTTGATAATTTAATTCTTGAAAAATTAAAATATATAATTTATTTCTTAAATCATTCAAATGGTATACTAATATTATTCATAGATTGGAAAATATTTTAATTTTATTTTCATTCTAAATATGGTATTTGATGGTATTCAAATGGTCAGAAATATAAATATTTGATTGGAAAATATATAATCAAATGATCAGTTGTTCTATTTAGATGAATGCTTTGGTACCTTATTCCATCAAATTTAAATCTCTTAGTCAATTAATGGATAGCCACTAATCTTCAGTTTTCGGTGAAAAAATAAACCCATCACTTTTTGATGGAATGTAATTGGTTACATTAAGAAGCAATAATGTAATGAAACACTTTTGATTGTTACTGATGCAATCATTGTTTCCTTTAACACATAAATCTATGATAGGTTTTTATTGAAGAAATTGCTCAAAACATTCAGAAGGCTAAGCCAGAATGGAAGACTATTTTATTGAGATACTTCAGCATATCTTCTCCTGATACCGAGTAGTTCAATGGGAGTGAGTTTGTTGTACATTAGCATCATTGAGTTATGATAATTTCTGACTGTATAGACACTGACATATAGGTGAATGGTTTTGTGTTGACAGAAGGTTTTTTCTGGGATATGTACTTCTAGGTCCTTCATATTTTAAGAGAGATAGATTTTCATGAGATTGATCTATGTTTGTACTTCTGGGTCCTTAATTTCTGTACTCAAAACTATCTGTCAATAGA
The DNA here is from genome assembly GCA_003254925.1 of Chamaecrista fasciculata. NCBI lineage: Eukaryota > Viridiplantae > Streptophyta > Magnoliopsida > Fabales > Fabaceae > Chamaecrista > Chamaecrista fasciculata. The sequence continues at coordinate 241,147 of QANZ01047639.1, forward strand.
ATGTTGACTTTGTGTTTCTCATAAGTAAACTATTTGCTTCTTAGTTATTGCACTTGTATTTTATGCATTGCATATTTTAAATTTTGATTATGGTGTAGTAGACAGATGAAAAATATTTACTTTTGGGTCTGATACCTAAAGAAAAAGTTTTGAAACGTCTGGTAAGTTGATAACTGATAAAGAAGAGATCAGCCATTTAAGACTATACAACAAATGTACTTTGATAAACATAGAAATTGATGGTATTTGTGCAGATTAAGCAAGGCTCTTTTGGTCAATTCTCCATGGGGGAATTAGGATTTCATATGTTCAAGAAGATGTGATGAAAAGAAAAAAACTGTACAATAATGTGCACGGGTCTCATACTAGTAAGTATATATATATATATATAAATATCTACATAAATTAATTTAACTAGTATTTGATTTGATGGACTATAAATCGATGGTATATATATATATATATATATATAACTTATAAGGCAAACAAAGAAGCATATATACAACAATTATCCAACGCCAATATATATCACACATTCACCCCTTAAAAGCAGGGGGGGAAAAGTTCCTAGGAAATAATAATAATAACAATAATAATACTAATAAGACGCCAATATGTGGATAGCTAGCTTTAAATTACTTAATATGAAAGAATGTATAAAAGTACAACATGTAAATTTTATTTTACTGAATATTGATAAACAAAGGAGAAAGGACTTTAGTTGCTCACAGCTTATGAAAGGAAAAGAAAAGTTAAGTGAAAGTGATATCTAAAAAGTAGTTTAAAACTTAGCTAGTTCCCAATCTTATAATTTGCTTTCCCTGATTTTAACAGGTCCTAAGTCCAACCGTATAAAACAAAAAAAGTTTTAAAAAATAACCCATAAAAACAAAACACACAAAATGATTGGCTGTGTGTCCCTACAGAAACTAAAGGCAGGAAAATGAAGCTATCTTAAACTAATTAAGGGGAACAGTGTTAGAGTGTATAATGCAGACGTTGGATTTGGATGGAGAATTTAATAATCCATAAATTAAAGGGAATTTATTACTCATAAGATCGACCATGGTGAACCCCAAAACCCATCTCTAGTACTCCTAAAATATCACAAAATTAAAACAAGAAAACAAAAGCAAAAATTATGCAATCTCTGGTGAGCAATTAAATAAGATGTAAGCCAAATCACTAACTATTTATAAATATAATTTTACTTATTTATTTATTTTGTTTTAACGTTATGGTGCTTGTGTCCCTTATTTCGGGATTTGAAAGAGAGAAGCATGATATATAGTATAGTACTATTATGCTGGTTTTCGGCGGCTGTGCGCATGCTATTGAGCTTTCTATTGGGGCAAGTGGACCAATAAGGACACCCTCCTTCATACATTCCACAGTTTGATTGATTTCTTTCTTTAAAAATATTTTTTATTTTTTAAAAAAATTTTAAAAAATATGTTTAATGACATTATTTTAAAAAATAAGTTTTTTTTATTGGTCAAATGAGTTTTCAAACATTAAAAAATTATATTTTAGATGAGTTTTCGTAGATTTCAAGATATAAGATGCTCTACTAACCAATCAGAAAAAACCTTAAAATGTACCCTAAGGGCACATGTTAGATAAATTCTTATTTAATTGTAATTTTAATATCGAACACATCAAATATTGTTTTTAAAACTAAATTTTTTTTAAAAAAATTACTTAAATATGTTCTAAGCTCTTAAAGTAATTTTAAAAGTTATTTTTAGAGAGGATATATAATCAAACAAGCTCTTAATCTCTGTCACACAAATCCTTAATACTAATGATGTAATTAAATTTCTGGGATTAAGAAAGTCAATTTCATTTGCATCTAAAACAAAAATAATCATATAATTTCTACCAAAAAAAATCACATAATATAAGTGAGGAAATCAAAACCTTTTAAGACGTTGAAATTAATTAACGAGTGTAATCTTATTCAAAGTTTGAATACAATATATATACATACGTGAGTGATATGACTAATTGACTAATTCAATATTTTTGCCCTATATGTATATATTCATCTTAAGAAAAGTTTATTTAGATGGCTAAGTATCATATATATATATATATATATTCCTCGAATTATTGAAGTATATATGCATATTATATTTGGTCATCTCAATCCAACTCCAACAGTATAGTACTTTAATTGGACATAGTACATGGTTTTCTTTTAATTCACATAGAATAATGAAAGACATTTAGGTATGGTACCATTACCATATATCCTGTTAATCTATGGCCCTCGATATTTTTGTAGTGTGAACCTTGTTTCAGATCATCTCAATCATGTCTTCTTAATTCCTCCACTTTTCATTTATTTATTTTTCCGGTTTGAAAAGTCAAGTTAATTATACACACACACATATGTGTATATATATATATATATAGCTTTATTTTGTTTGTTTCATCACATTGAAAGCATGGTTTTCTCCGAGCGTGTTTTTGCACAATCTGTCAGGCTCATGTGACACGCAGCCTGACATATATTCACCGTATACATACACACATGTGATTGGTTAATCTTGGTATGTAGAATTAATGATTGGATTGCTTATCAACATATCTCACTTTCTTTTCATCCATCAGCCACTTCCTTCTTTCTCTCTTTAGTAAAGTTGGTCTTCCAAATTTTTCTTCTGCGTATTATTACAGACTAAAAGAGGAGACTTCACATTAATTAAATTACTTGTTGGACTCAATTTGCATCTTGACATGATCTTCGTCTCAGATTAAGAGGAGTGAATCGAACGTAGTCTCATTTTCTTAAACTATAATGCTCTAGGCAAGCTATAGTACTACTGTATATATACGCAATTCCCTTAACATTTTTCTGAAAATTCAATTGCATATATAATATATGGATTTATCTAACATGTGCTCTTAGGGCACATTTTAAAATTTCTTCTGATTGGTTAGTAAAACATCTTATGTCTTGAAATTTATGAATATTCATTTAAAAGATAATTTTTAATGTTTGAAAACTTACTTGACTAATCAAAAGAAACCTTAACATGTACCCTAAGAGCACATGTTAGAAGGACCCATAATATATTATATAATATGATATGGTTGAAAAGATTAGGCATGATGTCAGATGGATCATTTTGAAAACGAGGCGACACCTGACAAGTGCATTAAAATTAAAGCCCCAGTTGAGACTTTTGTATTCTATCTTGTGTCTTTAGAATTATGATAGATTATATTTGTTGGTCGAAGGATATGGTTTAGGTTCGTTAAGATACGAATGGATGAGGCATAGATCATTGTTTGATGTGATTGAGGTTGAAACAGCCGCAGGGGATCTTGCACTTTGAATTTTGAAGGCCCCGAATATCTAACTTACGTTTGATATGATGTTTGAGACCAATTATAGCGAAAACCTAAGTTGGACTCCAACAAAAGGGTTTTTTAGCTGTATATATATATTTAATAGATGATATAATAATGAACATCAACATATGTCACTGTCTGTTATGTACGTAATTTGTATGTACTGATGATGGGAGCTAGAGAGATGAGCACATTATGATGTCCACTTTCTTTTGAGCATATTTGTTTAATATTATTTGTTTTGAAAGATATAGAGGGTGGGTTTGTTATATTCAAATGCGTGATAATTAGGTGTTTCAAGTCTTTGGTTCAATCAAAGAGAGCAGCTGAATTGAGAAAAGAGGATGTAAGTGGTGACGAGGCTCATCCTGGAATATTATTATTTCGCTCTTCTGTTTTCACACGTAATCCCATGTATACATATAAATCCACAAAACGTGTTGTCTCTTGCTATTGCTACTTATAATTGGAAGAATCAAAACACCCCTTTAATTGCTTCATGTTAATAATTAAGATGAATTTGTTGAATTCTTCACCATTGATTAATAAAGGAACCTCCATAATTAATATTATTCTTAGCTTGTAGGTGATGAGTAATGATATATAGTTGAAAAGAAGGGTAGGGATTAGATCTTTTTTGGGGTTTATTTCCTTTTGGGCGTCGCGTCCATCATTCAACATATAATTGGTGCTAAAATGTGTAGGGGTAGTTGATCTGTCGTTGACGAATTGGGAGGGCAACATGTGGTTAATTATATTGGCTTCTTATAAATCTAGCTATATATAAAAATGTGTGTGTAGTAATTGTCCATATAATAATTACGAGTCCACAAAGCAGCATGCTCTTTTCTTTTATTTTCTTTCGTGTGACAACAACATTTCCCATATCAATGTGCGCGCATGATGCCGTGTTGAAATATGATTGGACGGAAGAGTGACACACACATTCGGATCCATCACCATCCAACGTTTGTGCTCTGTTTCAAAAATCTTAATGTGCTCTCTACTCTCACATATATACCTCTGCTTTTCGATCTTTATCAAAGCATGATCTGTTGTCCCACTCTGATTGGCAAATTTCTTGCTTCAGCAATCACCATGAGGATACTGATACAATTAAATCCATTATTATATATTTATATGTACTGCTTCTCATGTTTTTCTTCATCATCAGTAGTCAGTACATTTTTTTTGTTGCCAAAATATCTATTCAGGCCTAGCCACCCACCCACACACACTCGTACACTCATTCACTTACTCGATATTTTATTTTCATTTCATTTAATTTGTTTCATCACCTAACTTATTTAATGATATGATGGGGGTTGTTTCCATGCAATTGTGTTATACTCTCATTGGATTACCACTGGTTCTCTCTGGTTTATCCCAAAAAACAGAATCAAATAATAAAATCCATTCATCTTATCTCCTGCTCCATCCAATACATTCATGATTTTAATCATGAACCGCCTTGATTTTTTTTTTAGTTGTAAAACGAGAGTATTATCATTTGATTTTTTCTAGTCATATCTAAAGTTAGAAGCATCTACAAACTGCGAAACTAATGATCATAACGGCTTTTCAAGTGAGGAATTGGAAAACGACGTCGTGAAAGGAAGGATAACATGGAAAACGGAATTTGTGACAAGAAATTTGTTAGTCCAAGAAATTTGTGTGACAACATGGAAAACGGAAGCCAGCAGTGGGGAGGCCTACGGAAAGCCTTAAGAATTTTTATTTTCTTTTGTCCCAAAAAAAAAAGTTTAGGTGAGAATTGGTTTAGGGTTTATTAAGGTCAGGACATACTTCCAACCTCTATGAGTGCTTACAAAGCTACTTACATATAGCTTATCATCAAGGTTCTCATATCAAAAGCAAAAATTAAACTCACAACTTTATAGATTATTAGTTGACTCCTTACTAACCAATTTATTCACAAAAGCCTTTCTTCTAAATCTTTTAATGCATTCCAAAAAAAGAAATAGTAACTTTGTTCCCTAAAACATTTCTGTTATAATTATTTACTCGCTAAAACTTAAAAGTATATTTGAAATGAAGAGAATAAATGGAAAAGGAAGGAAAAATACAATCTTATATGTTTAATTTTCACAAAATATGTTTGGATTGAAAAGAATGAAAAAAAATAAAAAAAGTTACTTAAATATAAGAATTTTTTTAAAAAAATTACTTAAATATAAATAAAACATAATATATATATATAGAAATAAAATATATGAAAGTGAAATTGAAGTTCTTTTTTTTTCGATTAAACTAGGGGTTTTCTCCGCCTATGCGTGTAACGGTCTAACATGAAGACTAATTTTATTTAAGCTTCAGAGACAATATGGTCAGAGCCCTCCTATCGACTCAAGGGATTGAACTTAAATCCTCTCCCTAAGATATAGCTCGTTAAACCACTACAGCAAACACTTGTTGGTCCTTCCACTCTTCCGGAAAGCTTGCCAATGCTTCCAAGGTTGTCTTTGAACCATTTCTCTCTATCTCTCTCTGTCATTTATTTTTTTTCAAAAAACATATCAGATTCTATAGATCCATGGTCACAAATAACAGATAAGGCTAATTAGATATGGGAGCAAAAGTTGGCCAATCATCTTAAGTTGCACGATGACGACCATACAATATTACTGTTAATTAAATTACTTATTACTAATTTCTTGTTTTCTCCATTTAATTATTACTCACCAGTCAGCAGTCATCACATAATAATAAGATGGAATTATTCAAAGCCCAACTACCTCAACTAGACCTTACGGTATTCGATATTTTTTTTAGAAGAATCAAATCTAGGGAAGAAAACATTTATAAACTTAAAAAAAAAAAGTGAATGTAGGAATTGTGAATGCTCTGCCCTTTACTGTACTTATATATTCCCTGGCAACAATATCGCAGCTGATTCCAATAATGGCTGTAGCTGTGGATTGTAATTTGACTATTATTCATCACTCTCATTCATTCTTCCTCCTCATCATTCCCTACCCTTGCCTTTCTTCTACTTGGGACACTTGAAGCCAAGAAGCTTCGTACATTTTTCTTCTTCCCTTTCATCATTCTTCACATAACTCATTTGTATCATCTTCTTGTTTGGACTTGTTTAAACATATACACGTCACGTGCGCACTTAACTCCTTCATCATTCTATAAAATTCCCAAACTTCCCTGTTCAGTTTCACTGTACTCCTCCCAAAATGACAACCAAATCTTGGAACTTTTAACTGAAAATAAAATATAATAAAAAGAATAACAAAATCATATATAGATTCGTTTGTATATAACGTGGGCAAGGGAGGGAAGAATAGGGCTCACCAGATTTTCTCAAGTACCAATTCATAAGAAGAAACGGAAAATTGCAGGGTATTCAGAATATGTGAAAGTGTTTGTTGACGTGGAATTTTTGTTTTATGTAATGATGATGGGCATATATAGCGTATGTATGTATTCATAGCATTTCAGTGCTGGTGTTGATGGATGTGGCAGAAGATTCTGATTAAGAATTACGGGAATTATCCCCGTTTCTCATATAAGGTTAAAATCAATTAATTATATTTATTGCACATATGCACTATTCTTTCACTTTCACTGTGGTACATATGTTGCAAAGAGCAGTGGAAGCTTGTGGGTGTTTTGTAATTAGAAATAGTAAAGATGAAGGAAAGATTAGGGGGATTAAACTGGAATTTTGGGGACATGAAAGGGTAATAGTATTAGCAGTACACTAGCGTAGTACACTAGCTAGCATATAAATGTAGTAGCATGTGGTAGTACAGGGCCCTGAAGGGAACTGAACAGAACAAAAAGACAAGTCTAAAATGGAAAGAGGGCTGTCATCAAAATAAGAGAAACAAAGGAGAAAGATGAATGTGAAAGATTGGGGTTTGAAAAGTAGGCCAAGAATTGAATAAATTAACAAAGGGAACTTGTGATGTGGGATTGGGAGAAGTCATTTTCTTGACCGTGGTGCTGATGCTGATGGAGATGGAGGAGTAGGGAATATCATACATAGCAAAGGACTATCCATTACCATTAGTAGGGGAGGTCGAACGTCCCATAAAAAGTCCAAAACGACAAATTCTGATTAAGAATTACACACACTTTTGCTGTTCAGAATTGAAATTAATAATGAAGAATGTTTAGACCAATAATTCTGTTACCGTTTCACATCTGTTGCCACATTGAATTTTTTTTTTTTTTTGGTTTTTTCCATGACATCATTTTAAAACCTTGTTTGTACATTAAAAAAACTGTTACCATTTTGGTTTTCTCTTTTTGGGTCTGAATGTTATCCTACACAATGGATTCGACTCAAGAGTCCAGCCCATAATAAATATTTGGGCCGGCAGTGTACCCTTTTAAGATCATTGGGGGACAGAATACAATCTTATTTCAAAAGTACATAACAGTGTAAAAAATAAAGCAGGCTAGCCCAATAAGCCATAACCTAATTTGAAGATGAGCCCCTTAAGCTTAATATGCAAGTGAATAATCAGATAGGTTGTAGAATAATGGGAGCACCATATTGTGGCCTAAGAGTGACGAGAAGGGCAGGGGCATGAGTATAAGAGGGTGAGAGTTGAAAGGAGAAATGTTGAAGAATGGTAGCAAGAGCAATCTTAGCTTCAAGGAAGGCAAAGTTCTGGCCTATGCATATGCGTGGTCCCCAACCAAAGGGATAGAATGCGACATGATCCTTAAAAGCTTTGGAAAGGCCTTGTGAGAATCTTTGTGGGTTGAACTCAAGTGCGTTATCACCCCAATATTGGGTGTCATAGTGAGCATGCATCACCAACAAGCATACCTCAACCCCTTTTGGTATAGATAACCTTCCTACCTTAGTTTCACTCTTAGTGTATCTAAAGATGTAAGGCAAAGCGGGAAACAGTCTTAGCACTTCGTGCAGTATCATTGATACCTGCAACAATCAATCATTGGAGTGATCATGATATATATCTATAATTGATAGTTAAGTAGGAAACAGAAACATACGATCTTAAGGCGGCTAATGTCTTCAAAATTAGGGGGTTTATTGCCACAAATCTCGAATACTTCGTGTCTGGCTTTTTGTTGCCAAATTGGGTGCATAGATAAACAAATGATGGTCCATGTGAGAAGATTGGCGGTGGTTTCTTGACCAGCGAAGTAGAAGAACTTGCAGTCCTCAATCACATCCTCAAGTTTGAGAATATTGTTACTTTCTTTTTTGCACTGCAATAATAACCCCAATAAATCATGCCCTTCTCTCAATTCTCCCCTTTCCATTGCCTCCTCCTTCTTCTCAATCATTTCCTTCAGTATTCCTTTTATTTCCTTGTCTAATTCGTACCTCTTCTTGTTCTTCCTTGTGGGCACGAATCTAATAATCATGGAATGTCAGAATTTATTTATTTATTTGAAAGCAATCTAAGTACACGTGTCATGTAAGTGTGTGTGAGAAAGAGAGAGATTTATTAATTTTTTTTTTGGTAAGAAAAGAGAGAGATTTATATAAATATACCTGAAACCTGGGATATATATTGAGTTAAAGGCTTCCCTCATCAATAAAGATTGCTCTTTCTGAAGTTGAAAAATCCTCTTTCCCTCCTCGTAGCTGCTACCAAAGGCTGTTCTAGCTATGATATCACTTGCCAGAACACTTAATTCTGCAGCAACATCAACTTCACATGACCCTTTTGCTTCTACAAGCTTCTCCCACCGTTCCACCAGGTTGCAACAGCTGCTTGAAAATGTTGGCACCATTCCCTACACACACACACACACACACGATCTCTTATATATATATTCGCTATTAATTGACTAATTAACTAAAAAAACTCGTATCTATTGGCTCAATTAAGCAAATTCATTAGTGATACCCTTTGAACAATTTTTGTGAATCATAATTTGTACTAATTAATACCTTCAACTTGTCAAGGTGGAAAGCAGGGTTGATTAGCCTTCTGCGTGTAGTCCATTCTTCACCTTCCAAGGTTGGCAAACCCAATTGAAGAAGTTTCACCAGTGGATTCACTGGTAGGTGCACAAGTTTACCACTCTTATCTGAAAGCATCACCTTTATCATCTCCACGTCTCCAATTAACACCCTTGGACTCGTTCCAGACCAACATACTGAAACTTTCCCTGCAAATACACCACCATATACATGTGTAACGGGAATTTATAATATCATAGAAGGAAGATTATATATCATTGCTTTTTTTTTTTTTCTGTGACGAAATTATCAATTAATTTGTGTCTCACCATATTTCTGTACCATGTTGTCATAGTAGGGGATGACTCGATAGACGACTCGGGTGTAACTGTTGAGAGAAATAGGTTTAGATAATGCTTGTTGGACAGAGTTCTTCATTTCTGTCACGTCCCCTGTGAAAAGCCTATAGCAAGTGCCTTCAATCCCTTGTTTCCTTAACAATCTCTCTATGCTTTTGGGTCTCCACCAAATTTTATGGACAAGTTTAATCACAACACAAAGAACTAGAAACCCAAAAGAGATCGCCATGGTTTTCAAGATGTTATCTTCCATCATCAACAACACAAGAAGAGAGGATCAATGAGGAACCTTTTTTTTTTTTTTTCTGGATATAACCTAAACTAGCTGGCTAAATGAAATCCATAAATATATTGGGTTTGAAGTCTGAACTTACACTTATATGGACAATGGATTTAATCATTTGAGAGATCTACCATGTTGTTAGCTTTAGTGCAGGAAGAGCCAAATTAAAAGAGACACATATCATTTAACTAAGTGAATCTGTGATGTGAGACTGGTGGAATAGTTATAATAATATACAGCAATGGACAAAGGTAGTGTCATCAAAGTGGACCCTTTAAAGTATTTACTAACTCAAATATAAATATTTGTATGTCTATGTCAAATTGTCAACTAGTTATTAGCTTCATTTTAATTTTAGGCACTATGACATAACTTTCTAAAAAACGCTTTTAAAACACTGCTTATTAATTAGAAGGTTGTTGAAACACTCTTTATCAATATATATGTGGGGGAAATAAAATAAAAAAGATTCTCCCACATATACATCATATGAGTCATAAATGGACTTGATAACATATTCACTTAATTATTATAGGTAATATTTGATTTAATCATGATGTATTTTTGTATTAATATTTCGTCAACTTGAATTACACTTGTATTTTATGTAATAGTTGCAGTCGTCACGTTGGTTTAAATTAATGGTCATCGGCAAATTCAATTTGCCGATTTTCGTCTAGACTGATAGTGAGATCATATATATAACCAAATGTAAATTTAACACAGACTGTGACATCCGATAAAATTGGAACGAAACACAGACGATGCATGTTTTTGTCTCTTTTCTGGGCCGAGCTTGTATTTAAGTGAATGGGCTCTTAATAAGATTTAACCCATTTTTTTTTTTTACACTGGATATGTCTTCAATTTTAAACTAGACGTGCAGTGCTGAATATGTTGCAAAACTGCAGCAAAACATATCTCTATATAATTAAGTATGTGTCTTTTTTTCAATATATTAAAAACAAAGCTGATGTAAGTATGTAACAATCAAAAATAGATAAATATGAAGTCATATTTTGTGAAAAAAAATATACATATAAAATATTTATTTCATATTACTTGAGAAGTGTGAACGAAATGGATCAAATGAGTAAATGAGATTTTACTTGATAATGAAGAGAATATCAGTACAAGTATTTATAGGCTATACAAGGGACTAAACTGATATGAAAACTAAGCAACAGACTCATAACAGAATACTGATATGAAAACTAACCAACAAACTCATAACAGAATTCAGTTGAGAGTAACTAAAGTTAGTTGATACAATCACTACACCCTTGTAAGAAGCACTCATAAGTACTCGAGATAACTTTCTTTAGGAGTATGGATACTTGTTCTTGTCCTAAGTATGTTCTTGGTCTGCAATGACATTTGATGCTTTGACGGTTTGGAAATGTTTTAAATTTGCTTTTTCTGCACAGGACACCTCTCTATGTTTGCCATGTCTCAAAAATGGATTTGAACTCTCATCAATCTCATGTTTCACTAATCACTACTAAATTTCAATAATGATCCTCTCTGTCTCGTCACTCTGTTATAGTTTGATTGTTTTTAAAAATGATAGTTAAATTGAGAGGGAGAGAGGTTGTTTTTTTGGTGCGAAATAATTAAAACCCCAAGTTAATAAGAAAAATCTCAAGATTGATTAATTATTTAATCTGGCAATTATTGTGAAATTGAGTTACGTTACATATATGTCCCTACAAACTCTTGTTGGGGCCTGGGGGTATCAGATTCAGAAAGAGAAGCAGAAGCCCAAGNGTTCTATTATAGAGAAAAAGGTCCTTATTAATGCAAAAATTCAAACTTTTAGGAGTTAAAAATCAATTTTGTCTTTTTTTTAACAGAGAAATGGATGGAAAACGTTTGAGGGACCAACTGTGTTAAGTTTTGAAAAATTGAGGGACCAATATAGAACGAATAATAACTGAGGACCAATTTGGAAAATTGAGCATAACTGAGGGACCAAAATAGGACTTTGGCCTATAATATTTAAAATTAACGTTTGAAGTTAGTGCTAAACTACAATCATCATTATTTGATAAAAAATAATCTAACAATCTTCACGCAACAACCCACAATTGCTCAATATTGCAAGAGAATGTGCAAGTGCAACACTTATTGTCAGGGATGTACATACATATTTTTATACAAAAATAACAATATTTAATAAGAAAAATCTCCAGATTGATTAATTATTTAATCTGGCAATTATTGTGAAATTGAGTTACGTTACATATATGTCCCTACAAACTCTTGTTGGGGCCTGGGGGTATCAGATTCAGAAAGAGAAGCATAAGCCCAAGAAGGTAACAATTCTAGTACTGTAGCAAGATGTTACATGCATGGTTCCTCTGAATCAAGAAAATCACACCAAGGCACTAATAAGTCTGAGTAGGAGCTAGTAGTTTGAAAACAAGCATTATCAGTATTCCAAATCGTTTCAGTTTCACCTGAACAATTGGGTTTGGGAGTTTCACAGATATGGCGGTAAGCCTCGTCACCATTTGCTCCAGTACAATCAGTAGTACTCCCATTGTTGACGTTAAACACATGGCATTCGGGAAGTTGTGTAAAATCCAAGTCTAGAAATTCCAAACACGCAACATCCCCAAAATCAAAATCAAAATCAAAGGCATCATCATCAAGGTTTGGTTGATCTGTAGATTGGGAATGATCCATAGGAACAGAATCCTCTGTTACAAAATCAGAATCATCAATTGTGAGGATACTTGGTGATGCCTCCTCCTCCACATCCTCATCATGCCATGACACTTCTTCTTTTTCATGATCAATTATTGCTCTTTTCCCATTTTGACAGAATTGTTTAATGGAATATTTGGAATATTGCTTCTGTGCTTGCTCCTTCTTGCCTAAATTGGTGTTCCAGTAGTTTTTTATTTCATTGGCTGTTCGTCCTGGAAGTCTTCCTGCTATCAGTGACCATCTGACCAATCAAAATCCAAAATAACATCATCACAAGGCTGATTAATTAATTATATATTGATCTTATTACTGTTAGTGAACGAATAATTAAGGTGCATGCATAATAATGTAGCTAGGTACCTATTTCCCAAGAGTCTGTGGAGTCTGAGGATGAGGTCTTGTTCGTCTTCTGTAATGTTGCCTCTTTTGATGTCTGGCCTCAGATAATTCATCCATCGAAGCCTACAAGCTTTCCCACATCTCTTCAGACCTTCATTAATTAAAAAACATATGTTTAAGTAGAAGGTTAATTATGCATACAAGTAGTATAGTAGTGTATATATATATGTAGCAGCTAGTGTGAGAGCTTAATTATTATTAATTAATTACCTGTTTGTTTGGGGACGTTTTTCCACTTGCCTTCACCATGAAGGGTGATATAAGCTTTGAGCAATTTGTCTTCTTGAGCTGTCCAAGCCTCCCTTTTCACGTATGGTCCTTCACGCCTCACCAACTTATTCACTACTATTTCTCTCTCCATGTACTGATGTACTCTGCGACCTTTATTAAAGTCTGATCTCTATTTTGTATACGAGGTTGCAAAAACATAATCACATGCTGTGACATATATACATCTCATAACACTACAAACATCTAATTATCATTTATCAGGTGCCTCCCCCACATGAATCCATTATTGTTACTTGTTAAAATGTATGATCATCAATGATAGCGATCATTCATCTAAATAAATGAATATTAAATTAATTATCCCATGCATATATATAAGAGGGACCGGGTCCGCGATACAATCTCAAATCTTCATTTAAATGATTAATTAACAAAAAAAATGAATCACGTTATTCATGGGCCATTAATTCATCTACCATTCCATGCCTTCATCATCGATCCAATAATATTGGCATATTATATATATATATATATATATATATATGCAATTCTGAGCAAGTCGATCGTTGTTCGTAAGTGACCACGGCCCTTATATCAAACTAACTTTCGGGGTTAAAATAGAAATTGAAAGTTGGTTGCTTTATATTGTGCGTGACTCTTCTTCTTCACGTTGTGAAAACGGCACAGCCGGCCACCTATAAAGGTAGATATATATTGTATATATTTGAATAAAAAAATTTATACCCACTCAAACAAACAATAATCATATATAGAATATATATAGTACCAATAATTATTGTTGTTTTTCCCTTCTTTTCCCATACTTGTAACACTCAACTTACTGCAGACCATACCGTAAAAGGTAAAACAATTCAGTCCCATGAATATATATTGATGGGTCTTTCCAAACTACCTGGTATCCTATCAAAATGCATAATGAATTGAAAAAAAAAAAATCAAACTTATAATAACTTCAACAATATGAAGAGCTTATTTGCCAAGGGGTATTTATTAGCATTTGCCATGACAAAAGCTTAGGTTTATAAGTTTGTCTAGTCTTCTCCTTACTTAAAAGGTTAAAGATTGAAAGGAAAAAGAATGAAGAATTAAAATTAATCTCTCATTATCCTTTCCTTTTCATAAATTCTAAATATTTTAATTTGGAGTATTTTTAATAATTTTAAATTTTAAAATAATATTTAGAATCAGGTTTTTTTTTGGCCTGAATAGAATCAGGTTAAGACATACAATTGCACTAGTATAAATATATAAATATATATATATATATTTGTTTGTATGTCTTTATTAAATTTTGAGAGGTTTATAAAGATTGAGATTGATAAAAATTACTTTGGAAAATAACTGTGGCTTATCCAACTACAAAATATTTTGTCCAATTTATAGATCTTCCGGCCCACAAGATCAAGTGAACCCAATAATTTTTGTTCGTAGTATGGGCTGACTGCCTGACAGTGTGAATACTGAGAGCAGTGTATTATTGCATGATCCACGTAGAGGTGGTAGTGGGCTCACGCATGACATGAGGGTATTTAATTAATTTGCATGATCCACTGTGGGGAAAGAATCAGAGTGCAGGGAGACAATATTCAGGACTACTCTGTAAGTACTCTGATTTCAAATACAGGGGATAACTGGGATCTTAACAGAGTGAACCAGCTTCTTCCTAGAGATGTTGCTAGGAAGGTTCTGGCCACCCCAGTCCACTCTCATATCCAGGAAGACACGATTTTCTGGCCTTATGGGAATGATGGCATCTACAGTGTTAAAACGGGTTATAGAATGGCTAAGATGGATGTGGGTGACCCTGAATGTATGGACAACTCCAGCTCCAACTCTAAGGAAAACATGTGGGGAAGGGTATGGAAAGCGCAGGTTGCCCCAAAGATCAAGAATCTTATCTGGAGGCTCATGAATGATGCTATACCCAACAACGTCAATCTGAGGAAGAGAGGTATAAACTTACCTTGCCGTTGCCAGTTGTGCAATGAGGAAAGTGAAACCTCAGAGCACATATTCCTGCGGTGCCCCTGGGTGAGGGCTGTATGGTTCGGTTCGATGTTTCAATGGTCCCCGGATTGGTTGGGCTCAAATAACATTAAATCATGGATTTGGGATACGATCAAACTATTCGTAAACGTTGGGGGGATGGATAGTGATTTTTTGATTGCAATGTTTTTTAGTACCCTTTGGGGAATCTGGACAGGGAGAAACAGATTTATTTTTGAAGGCATAAGGCCAAACCCCCATCTAACCCTGACTGCAGTGAAGGAAGTTTGCCAGGATTACTTTAATGTAAACACGATCAACACAAGTCAGACAACTACCCCACCCCCCCCCCCAAAA
>QANZ01047639.1:258996-285380 GCA_003254925.1 Chamaecrista fasciculata
AAAAAAAAAAAAAGAATCCAAAACTAAAAGACGGTTCGGATTTTCAACTCAAAGTATATCATATATATTCTCGTGAAGGGGAACATATTCCAATAAAATCTCTATAGCCTTTGACTATAATTGGTTTTAATTATAAAATACACACGTTTTAACAATATCACGTATCAATCTTTACATATTTTTAGTTGTAAATTACTTTAATTATAAATTTTATTCATATTATTTTCTCATTAATAATTAATCTATCCATGTTTGCTTTTCACTTCATGAATAAAACTATAAAAGAACGAAACAGATACCAAATTTGACCGCATGACTTAAGTTGTCAAGACTAATTGTTGAAATCACATGTTGTTTGATTAAAGAGTCTAATAACTCTATATATATCTTATATTATATGGCTCTATCCCTTTCTGGTCGTTCATGTTTAAAATTATAGTCTATGAATTAAAAATAAGAGAAAATTTACTATTTGGTCTCTCTTTCTTTACTAAGTTAACAATTTAGTCCCTTATTTATTTTACATACATATTTGCGTGCCCGTTAGGACACGCAAAGCCCCTAGTATATATATATTGAGGTAACTCTAGAACTTTTTTAAGGTGAATTAGGCCTTTTTACATAATATCATAGTCTAATTTGGACATGTGGGATGGATGAGCCTTACTTTGGGGCGTGGACTACCTTGGGAATAATTTGTTGGCTTCACGCTCCTATGTCGGGCGTGAGGGAAGCGTGTTAAAGTCCCACATTGCTTGGTTAAAGGGTCTTATAACTCTATATATATAATGAGATAATTCTCTCCCTTGACATTTATTTTGGGGTGAGTTAGGTCTTTCTACACTAATTTTATTTGGACTAAATAACGAATAGTTAAAGCCTTTCTAATACCCAAATATTCTTTTTTTGTTAATTATCATTTTTTTTATTGGCCATACTTCTTTTTAAAGAGTTACTCCGGACTTCCTTTTTTCCATTTAGTTGATTTCCGGAGAATAACAATTTCCATCAGTATGGAGGCTTCGTACTGTACTTAGAATTATGGTTCATGAATTGTGGGAGTGTAAAAATATTATAAAATAATAGAAAATATAAAGGGATCGGACATTGTCGCCCCTCATATTTTATTTTTTATTTTTTGGCCAAATTATTGAACTCATTTTGTTTATTAAATTGGCAATCATTCAGTATACGTCACCAACTAAGAAAATAAATTATTAGTATTACATAAATAAGGGCAAGATGGTAATTAATGAAATATTTTTGGCTTAAGTGCACTTTTGGTCCCAATACTATGACTAAGGTTTCAATTTGGTCTCATAACTATTTTTGTTGCAGATTTGGTCCCAAACCTTCGCAAAAAGTTTCACAGTTAGTCCCCTGGTCACTTCCGTCCAATTTTCGCCGTTAATTGTGACGTGGCAGTGTGACTGGGATGCTGACGTGGCAAAATCAAATGAGATGGACTAAATTAGGATCAATATGTAACATTTCATAACTTCTCTGGACTGAACGCATAATTTTATTGAAAATGTAACATTTCATAACATTTCATAACATTTCCACTATTTTTTTTAATTCCCGGATCGTGTTTCTATTCTAATTAATTATACAGAGGGGAAAAAAGTCAAAAAGGTAAATATATACTAAATAGTCGGTTTTTGGGTTTGCTTGAAGTAATTTGCATGTAGTGCTTGGAAATTTTGGATTGAGTTTGTCTGTTTCGGTGTGGTTAAGTTTAATATTTGTAAATTTTGGGGATAAAAAGAATAAATGAATTAGGAGTGAAATGAGAAAGAAAAAGTTTAAATAGGGGTTATGGAGTGAAAGTTGGTGGAGACAAGTCGACAAGATATATATATACACACGAGGGATAGTGAAGGAAGGGAGGTACTAGGGAGTGATGATATTAGTAATGATGAGTTAATTAAGAGAGAGAATAGCTAGAGAGAGAGAGAGAGAGAGAGAGATGGGAAGGAGTTCTTGTTGCTCCAAAGAAGGACTGAACAGAGGAGCTTGGACAGTCCTCGAAGACAATTTGCTTTCTTCTTATATTAAGGCCCACGGCGAAGGCAAATGGAGAAGCCTCCCTCACCGAGCTGGTATATACGGATTAATTCATTTCAATTCTCAATTCAATTAAATTAAATTAAACCATGCATATATGCAGGGTTGAAAAGATGCGGAAAAAGCTGTAGACTTAGATGGTTGAACTATCTGAGGCCTGACATTAAGCGAGGCAACATCACCCACGATGAAGAAGAGCTCATTATCAGGCTCCATACACTTCTCGGTAACAGGTACTTCTAATCCTTACTATAATTCCATCTCATATATCACCTATATGTCTTATTTGTTTCTTAATCAATCAATCAATTCAAAATGATTAAATATGATGTTTCAGGTGGTCTCTAATAGCTGGAAGACTACCCGGGCGAACGGACAATGAAATTAAGAATTATTGGAACACTACTTTGGCAAAGAAGCTTAAAACACCAGCGTCTGTGAATGGAATTAGTAGTAATTCTCCAGTACCAGTGATTCAAACCAAGGCTTCTAGGTGCAAACACGTCGTCATCTCTCCCCCTTCAAATCCAACTCCAACTAACCAATTTCATCATGATGACAATTCCCATGTGGATTCTCTCAATGATGAATTTGAACTCCACAATAATGCACCTGCAGATTCCTCCACACACTCGTACTTGTTCAACCTTGAAGCTACTACTACGGCTTCTGACGGCAATGAGTGGACCACGTGTGCACTTACTGGGCTCTACAATAATAATAATGTGAATGTCACTATGGATCTGGATTCACTCTCACTTCTTTTTGAATCTCCGGATTGGACCTGACTATATATACTTCTTCACCATCTACTGAATTCCTTCACTCTAGCTTATATATGTCAAATTTTATCTAAATTAATGCACACTTGTATGTTTATAATCCCGGCCCAATGCATGCATGATGTATCTTTCAATCGCTTTTGCTCAACCCCACTACCATTTTTGCTACCAGCAAACAAAAAAGAAAAACCGAGTGCAACTTCAATTACTGTAACAACCGTCTCCTTTGGTCTCTACTATCAAATTAATTAATTAGAAATAGAAATGCAGGTACATATCATATATAAAAAAATAAAAAGAAAAATGTATCCAACATAATACTAGTGAGAATACAATAAGGTATCAAAGTGTTAATGAAAAATATGTAATTTTTTGGGGTCAATATGTAATTTTTATAAAATTTATTATAGTTAAAAATTACAAAAATAACTCCAAAAGAGTATTAAAGTATTAATGAAAAATATCATAGAGTATTAAAGAGTTATTTTCTAAACCATAAGGTACCAAAATAAAATATAATCAAATTACAGAGTACCAAATATAACTTATCCTATTTTAAAATCGAATCAATATGCAAATTTAAACCCACTCAACCCATGCATAACTACATATTGCTCACCTCAAATTGAAATTGGGTAAAGTTCCATGATGTTATAGGTGGGTTGTCCTATTATTATATCCTGATTACTTTCTCAGTTAAATAAGACAAAATTATAAACAAATTAAAAGATGTGACTAAAATCGAACTTCGGCATTTGTTTTAAAGTTTAAACCAATCGTCATCAGGGGACCCCTTATTCACATTTATGTGCAAACTAATCCCTAACACGCGACACGTGTTCGGTGTAAAAAATTGAAGACCATTATTGTTTGAATTAAAAATGAATTATTGTCCCTCATGACTCATGAGTCATGACAGATACTTTTGAAAGAGCACTCAGCACAAGGAACCGAATTTTATTTAAAGAAATAAAATAAATTCCAACAGGCAAACGGACTTTTTAAGTCCATGTCCAATGAAAAAGACCTAGTAATTTAGAGTCCAAAAACGTGGATTAAATTCTTGATTATTCTATTACCTGCTATATGTTAAAAAGGCTTAAGCTTAATTTCAACATTTGTCGTGTTTGCGTGTTGTGTTTCGGCTTTGAAACATAGGTAGAACAGTAGATATATCTGTCGGCCCATTTTATAAACTGATTACAGGCCTATTTTTGTGATTTTTTTTTAAGGTATCCCTCAATTTAACATGTCAATAATTAATTCTATGTAGATCTGAACTTCATTTAAGATACATAAGGCGAGATTCGAACCATCGACACTTGTTTAAGCAATCTAGTGAGCTGACCACTAGACTAACCAAACTGGATTATTTTAATGAAGATTTTAACCAATACTAATATTAGTTAAGGCCTATGGATTTTTTTTAAAAAAATGTAACAAATTTTTTTAAGCTTCTTGATAAGTTATATATTTAATTATTATTCTTAAACCCAAAGTAATAAGTCAAGTGACGGATTTTTAAGGAGCAGATATCTAACTTTTTTTTGGCCAGAAAAAAAGATATCTAACATTTTGTTAAGAAGAAAAAAGACATCTATTTTTGTCCCGAAATTAAAATACTTATGCTTGCGAGAAATGGTAACACAGGTGAAGTGATTTCCAGGTCGTAAGGGAAAAAATAAGATCAAATTATTAAATTATTCTTCAAAATTACAAGGTATTTTTTTAATTTTAAAATCATTTTTTGTCTTTAAATTTTTCTATTTGTTTTATCAGTATTAATTTAAAATATACTTTCGTCTTATTTTTTATTTTATTTTTTAACTAGAAATATATATGACTTAGAAAATTTTCTCTCATATACATCTACTAGAGGCTTTGCGTGCCCTAACGTGCACGCAAATATGTATGTAAAATAAATGAGGGACTAAATTGTTAACTCAGTAAAAAAAAAAGGGGCACGCAAATATGTATGTAAAATAAATGAGGGACTAAATTGTTAACTCAATAAAAAAGAAGGGATCAAATAATAATTTTCCTCTTATTATTAATTTTGTACTATAGTTTTAAAATATGGACGACCAGGAAGGGATGGAGGCATATAATATAAGATAAGTCGATAAAGAAAGAAATAAATGTTTTTATAAATAATTAATGGTAAATTTATCTTCAATTTGTAATTAAAAATTAGTTTTTTATTTCTTTTTGTACTAACTCACTTATTATAATACATATAATTAAAAAATCGTTAATTTTAATTGTATAAATCATAGATAATAACAAAAAGGAAATATAATTATATTTTAGACTAATAGTTAGATCAATACAAAATTAAAAATTAAATTAAAATAAAATTAATTTTAAAATTAAAATAAAATTCATCTTATAATGTAAAAATTAATTAATTTAAACATTTGGACTTGAGAATAAGTAAATAAATAAGTCACTACTTGATTGAAGACATATATCATAAATAATAAAGGTAAAAAACCTCTTGCTACGTTTGGAGTCAGTTTCAGTTATACCCCTGACGTTTGTTTTGTATCAGTTATGTCCCCAACGTTTCACATTGGTGTCAATTATACCCTAACATCAATTTTTTTGGGCCAAAGTCCTATTTTAGTCCATCAAGTTTGCTCAAAGTTTCGTTTTGATCCCTCAAGTTTGTTCAAAGTTCTGTTTTGGTCCCTCAACTCAAAGAATCGTCATCTTCACTACCACCACCATCACCATCAGAAGCACTGTTCACCTGTTGGAAAAACTCCATTTTCGCACCATCATGAGCTCCGTTTTGTCCATCTCTTTCACGAGTTTTGATTACAGGACACCATACAATCGATTTCATGTATTAATTTCTAAGATTGAACTAAAAACCACACAAGACCCCTGTTTTTTACCGCCATTCTAAGATGAAGTTTTTTGGCTCAATCGTGTATGTTTCTTGAAATTAGTTATTGGGATTTATTTCTGGAACCTAAGGATCATTTTCCCCAAACAAAGTTTGAAGAAAAAACTCGATTTTCTGAGTTTTTCAAAACGGTCTAGTTAGGCTTTGTTTTGGTATGTGTTCTTCTTTTGTGTGTTTTTGAGTTCAATATTAGAAATTAATACATGAAATCAATTATATGGTGTCCTGTAATCAAAACCCCGTGAAAGAGATGAACAAAACGGAGCTCAGGATGGTGTGAAAATGAAGTTTTTCCGGCGGGGTGAACAGTGGGATGGTGGTGGTGGTGATGGAGATGATTCTTTGAGCTGAGGGACCAAAACAGAACTTTGAGTAAACTTGAGGGACCAAAATAGGACTTTGGCCCAAAAAAATTGAAGTTAGGTATAATTGACACCAATGTAAAATGTTGGAGGCATAACTAACACAAAACAAACATTAAGGGCATAACTGAAACTGACTCCAAAAGTTTAGGGCACCAATTGGTGTTTTGGCAATAATAAATTGTCAGGACTCAGGAGTCTCAGGACTTTTCATGAAAGCGATTAATGTTGCACGGAAGGTAACCCGTGAGCCCGAGAAGATGAGATCATCGTTCATCACAAAATTCATAATTTTTTCTATTTTTTTTTTTAAAAATTAAATAAGTTAGTTCTAAGCTTACCAAGATTAATGTATATTTTCAGACTGTAAATTGTCTATCAATAAAGACTTCATATCATCAACGAGAATATAGCTTACGACTTTGTGGATTATAAACCAATTCTTTACCAATTAGACTAATTTTTAGTGATAATTTTATTTAGAGTTAAGCTTTGAGAATTTATTATTATTATTATTATTGTTGTTGTTGTTGTTATGATTTTTCTGCCCATCACTTAAAAAACTTGCTCTTGTTTGTTTGGCCAATAAATTTACTCTTTTAATTAACAGTACACAGAGAAAGATAGCTATTATGCTTTTAAAAAAACAGAAAAATAAAACTAACAGTTGTCATTGTGGAGTTATTTTAATTTTTGGAATATTGGTTAAAGAATTCTTAAGAATTATATATATGTGAAAAAAAAATTAAATCTATCTTAAAATAATTGAATTTAAAAAACAGTGAGAGTATGGTCTTGATTTTTATAAAAATGCAATTCTAATTAACTTGATAATGGTTATAGTCTTTGGTAAAGTAGCTAAGTGAAAATATATACTAGTGAGATAGTACACTTCGATTTTCAAGTTAAGAGTGAGGTGGGGTATATAGCATCAAATGTTAAACTTATTTGGATATACACAGAAATAATGAGATTCACCCTTTAAAATTACACATATGCAGCATCAAATTAAAGCTTTAAAGTCTTCTGGAACAAAATAATAACAACAACGATTCTGTCTATTCTCAATGGCGCATGCATAGAGAAAAACCTGAACCTTAAAATCTCAACCAAAACACAATAAAAAAAAAAAAATTATTAGTCACTAATTTCAAAATTCTAGTTGTAGAAGACAGAGAAGATACCAAATATGAATGGAAAACCCTAGAGATTAGAGAAGATGGCGTTGACCTGCTCATCTCATCCAGCTCCTGCTCATACGGGTTTTCATTTGAAACGATCGATGTTCATGATTTTGCAGAAATTCGTACATGTGAATGGATAGCAGATTCAATGGATTAGGTGTAACAGAAACAGCATCAAACTACGAATTTCACCCCTCACAGTAACACAATGTACTGCAGAGCGATCATACTGTAGTGATTAATTAATATAATTGACTAATTAATTAGTATACTATCTATTCAGGTTCAGTGATAATTACTAATTAATTAGCTTACAGGAGCGAGTAAACACCTTCTCATATTGATGGATCGATTTCCGACGTACGTGGTCCTGATTTAATTTGGTAATTGGTTGCAAATGTTGAATATTATGTTATGTTTGCACGTGATATATCATATATATATAATCCAAACCCGAGGAAACAGGGCGCCATGGTAGGGCTTGAAATTCATGAAAAATCATATATAGATTTGATGAGTCTTTGGCTTAAAAAGCAACAAGATATAGTAATGTTGAGGTGGCATTTTTGTTTATTTTCATTCACTGATCATCACTTAATAATTATATTCAACATTATTAGAGGCGGCTATATATAGCTGCATCCCGATTTGATGATTATTTCTTACAGCTTTTTTAAGTTAAAAAATTATTTCTTGTATATCAGAGTTAAAAAGGAAAGAAATTAAGGATATTATAAGAGATTAATTGAACTAGCTATTTAACGTTATACTTATACATACATGTGAAAATGGAACTGCAACTGCATGCTCATTTCTTGTTTCTTTATTTTGGATGTTTGAAAAAATGTGTTTGGAGGAGGAAGAGAGGTCACCTTCACCATTTAACTCTTTTATTTAATATTCTAAGTTGGTACGAGAATATCTTAATATATTATATAATTAATTATAATATTATGATGTGCACTCGTAGGTGTGTAATGTAGGATGTATATATATATAAATACTATATATACTACAGACTTACATTATAATTAATATCATTACATATTACATAAAAAAAATAAACTAAGAATACTTTAATTTTATAAACGACAGATATAATTAAAAAAAAATTAATTCTCAAATATTTTTAATTTCATTAATATTTTATATAAAAGGATTCTCAAAATTTCCTTCCTTCTCTCATATCTCATTCAAAATTCCACTTCCGTCCATGGTTTTAATCATATTACTTGCCACAAATCAGTGCTTGTAATTTTCAATGCACTGTATAATTATCTATAGCCTACCTAACTTTCAAAACCGCAGCTAGAAAATTAAAGGGCATCCCCTGACACTTTGTAGTTTGTACGTATGTGATGGATGACTGGCCAGGAGACGGTTGAAGATTATTATTTTTTTTTTTTGGCTTAAGTGCAATTTTGGTCCCCTAACTTTCGTAAAGGTCTCAATTTGGTCCCCTAACTTTTTTTGTTGCAATTTTGGTCCCCTAACTTTCATAAAGGTCTCAATTTGGTCCCCTAACTTTTTTTGTTGCAATTTTGGTCCNAAGGGACCAAAATTGCACTTAAGCCTTTTTTTTTAACAAAAGTACTAATTCCGTCCTCAAATTTTACACCAACTGTCAATTTCGTCCTTAAACTTTACACAAATTGTCAATTTCATCCCCAATCTTTTTTTGCTGTCAATTTCGTCCCCAAACTTTACATCAACTATCAATTTCGTCCCTGATCTTTCACATTTTCGTCAATTTTATCCTTTGACTAACTTCTTTTAATAAATTAACGACAAACTGCATCCTATTTTTGAATCTAAGTTAGGATTTGAGTTTCTTTTTCTATCAATTTTAGATTATATATCGTTAGCCACATAGATTTTGTCGTCAATATTTGGCTAAAGTAAGAGCAAAGGATAAAATTGACCAAAATGTGAAAGATTAAGGACGAAATTGACAGCAAAAAAATATTGGGGACGAAATTGACAGCAAAAAAATATTGGGGACGAAATTGACAGCATGAGTAAAGTTTGGGGACGAAATTGACAGCAAAGAAAGATTGAGGATGAAATTGACAGCAGGTGTAAAGTTTGGGGACGAAATGAATACTTCTGCCTTCTTTTTTTACAGACCATCGAAAATTAAATTGTAAATTTGATTTCATATTCTTTTTAAATTTTTAATTTGGTATTGTATCTTTTTTTATTGTATTTTTTTGTCCCATATTCTTGTAAAAGATCCCAATTTAATTACATCATTTTTTAGCTCATATCTTTTGGTCATGTTACAGAATTATTTTTATATCTTTGCAAAATAATCAACTAATGATTGATCTTTTTGCAAATATATGAGACTACTTCTGCACCTAACTCGAAGATATGAGGCTAATTTTACAATTGAACCAAATATATATATATGACTAAGTCTACAAAAAAATATGAAACCAAATTGAAACATGATCCAAAGATATGAAATCAAAAGTGTAACAAAAACAAATATGTGACCAAATTGGGACTTTGGCCATGTCTATAAGAAAAATTATAGTTTTTTTTTTCCTTTAAGGTAAAAGTATTATCGGTACCTCCAACGTATGAGGTCATTTTCAATTATACTCTTAATTTTTTTTTATCAATAATACTTCTAACGTGTCATATTTCATATTTACATACCCATCTATAATGGTAGAGTCTTTCAAAAAAATAACTATATTCATATAGAATCCAAAAATATAAGATGAACAATTATTAGAGTATAAGATGTATATATATATTTATGCTCATCAGCATATATCACTTTCAATACAATTTTATATATACAATAAATTGCAAGCTGAGAACTGTCGAAAGTCGAAACTTATACGTACAGGAGTGTCATTCAACATATGCTCCTTAATTTTGAGGTCAACTTTAATCAAAACGTAGTAGCTAGCGGCCAGTACACAGCCATCAATGATATGGTAGAAATTTAAAGTTTTATCCAGCATCGGGCCTGTGAATTCAGGGTTTTTTTTTTTTGGGTGTCAATCTGTGAATTCAGATTTCAGAGTTATCCGATAAATTAAACTCCTGGCTCCTTTTTAACTCTAACAAACTAATTCACACACTTGTTTAGGCTTTATAGATGCCCACAGTTTAGCTTAATTAGAACAAATATTGGAGAAGTTACAATCCCTTTATATTGGTTTTAGTACATAACTACATAGTACATACTGATGCTTGAATTTTAAAAATGTATATACTCTTTAAACTATTGCAAAAACAAAAAACCGATATATGTATTTTTTTTAAAAAAATTCTAATAGAAATATATACTGTGCATTAATGCTAATATTTGAGATGGATTACCGTACATTTTAGAGAATACGCATTTTTAAATTCAAGATAAGAGATTCGATTGGAAGAAAATAAACAGATATATAAAAGAAAAATGAAATGGATGAAAAATGTGAGGGAATTAAAAACATGGGAGAAAGATAAATAAACATGTAAATGAAGTATGAACAGCTTTATTAGAGTGACAGTTGCATATATCGTTGTTACATGCATTAAGGTCCACGGTCCAGAAATCCGGAGACGTACCATTCCAAAAGAGCTGCTAACTGCTCTCGGTTTTACTATCTCTCCCTTAATTCCCAATCTTGTGTTTCCAACTTAAATAGCAAAATCTTCACGTGAATCTCCCAAACATTTTTTTAAAAGAAAAAAAAACCTGTGCAAGCATGATGCATATATATGACATACATATCCCCCTGTTAAATTACAGGAAATTGTTAGCACTTGGCATAGCAGCTTGATTTCTAATTTCCCTGTTTCTTAATTTTTTTTTATGAACCTCTACCTGCTACATGTCTTATGACTTTTGTGCGGCCATTGTTATAATTTTAAGAGATTGTATTCCCATGCCATGTTTTTACTTTTCTAAGTCACGTATTGTTCCTCACGCATATCCAACACTATATATTCAAAGTAGTTTTGATATAATCATCATTGTTTCACCGCCGCTAGATTCCAAAATATATAGGCATTTGTCTAATTGCCTTCAATCTTCATAGCCATATATAAGTGAGATAAGTAAAGAAAGAGAGAGAGAGAGAGAGAGAGAGAAAGAGTGTGTGTGTGTGTGTGTGTGTGTGATGGGAAAGAGTGGACGATGTTGCCCCAAGGAAGGAGTGAACAGAGGAGCGTGGAGTGCAATTGAGGACAAGTTACTTACTAGTTACATTGAGGCCCACGGCGAAGGCAAATGGACACACCTCCCTAAGAGGGCTGGTATATAACTATATATACGTATTCTGCTTAATTAATTAGTTCTCAATCACAATGCATATGCATCCATCATACTCCATTTAACCGTAAATTGGTTTACATATTGTACATGTTTAATTGAGTTTCAAAATGCAGGTTTGAATAGGTGCGGCAAAAGCTGCAGGCTTAGATGGATGAATTATTTGAGGCCTAACATTAAGCGAGGCAACATCTCCCACGATGAAGAGCAACTCATTATTAGGCTCCATAACCTTCTTGGTAACAGGTAATTAATTGCCATCATTTCTCAATTCTTATCATGCATGTTCACTTCTACCATATATATATATATATAATGACGTTACTAATTATTCGTAAATAATATATGTGTCCCAGATGGTCTCTTATAGCTGGAAGGCTACCTGGGCGAACAGACAATGAAATTAAAAACTACTGGAACACTTATCTCGCAAGGAAGCTTAAAACAGAGCAGTCACATTATAATAATAATGCAAAGTCTGGAAAAGATCACTCAAGCAAAGTCAGAGCAAGTGATGATACAAGTATTCGTAGATCACAAGTAATCCAACCCAAGGCCACTAAGTGCAAAAATGTGGTTATCATCGAACCCACTTATCCTAATCATCCTTACCAAACTAATTCCAACATCAACTCCTCTGTTTCCAATCATATGCAACTTCATGTCACTGAAGCTGAAGCTGAATCTGATCACACAAATCAATCTCCAAAAGCTCAGCTTGTGAATGAACAACTTCAGTTTCTCGAGGATATCGATGATTTCATGTTGAATTGTTGTGATGACATGAACAACGAGTTTCAACTAAACGTGGCAGATTGGTCCGGAGACGTTGTATTTGACTTTGATGACCCACTCGTGGAGAAATATGCTTGGAATTGGACAGAAACATGTGACTCCCAAATCCACCATGCATGATGCCATTATGGATTATTATGATTTATGACACATATTGTACCGTATGTCTAATTGAGACCATCGTAGCATAAGATTAATGATTCAATGAAGGGACAAAAATAGACGGGGAATATATTCCCATTTTATTTGATGTTTTTGTTACTACTTACTAGTTTTATAATCCTTCTAAGTGCAACTTCAAATTTGAATAAAATGTTTTTTTTTTCTTAAATGGAAAATTTTGAATAACAAATTAAGTTTAACTGTGATGTGATAAATTAAAGTATGTGTGAATAATTAAGAAAGCCTCTTTAACATTAAATTCTCTGTTCAGTCATGTAGACTACTAGGTGGCGCTCGTTGCTACAACATGAATGGTTGATAGCGTCCTCCATTACTGAGGAATTCTTAACGGATATGTTAGCTTGCTTAAAATAATATTAAATAATTTGATGACCTAAAAGTGAAGCATCAAATGATTGAATTTGGTTAAATTTAAAAATCGCTCTGCTCTACGATTATATATTGTTTATTTTTCCACACATAAGACAAATTGGCTGGAGTAAAGGAAATCACTAAATTCTAAATCATCTAAACTTTTTTTGTGTGTGTATAGTTTCATTCATGCGTCGTTTGCGTACCCTACTAATAAACTAATAATCAAATTAACCCCCAAACACGTGAAAGGTGTGCGCGCGCTATTGGCTTTGAGTTTTGATTAGGAATCATCGTTCTTGTTGAAGTGCACAGTGTGCACTAGTAGTAGCTAGAATAATCTACACATATCTATCAAGTTTGAACTGTTTATTGGTAAACAAGTTTGATTTGGTATTAAAAAAAGAATAAAATGGAGGAATTTCTGGGATCCGTAAACCTAGAGAGTTGACATCCTTCTGATATTGGTTCAAAATGATGGGTTGTTCTAAAAACCTAAACAATTGGAAAATCCTGTCTCTAAAGTCCAAACCAATTTCCAACGTCTTTTATGATACCTAACGGTGCTCCAACAACTCCCAAAGTTTCTCAATAAAAATAGGCCAAAGTGCGAAATTGGTCCTATAACTTTGCATGAGTTCCCAAATCAGTCCTATAACTTTTTTCGTCTCAGATTTGGTCCCATAAGTTTGAAAAGTTCTCACCGTTAGTCCTATCAGTATTTCTGTCAAATTTTTTCTGTTAATGCTGATGTGGCATGATGATTGGGATATTGATGTGGCAAAGTGGATTGAAATGGGACTATACTGCAACAAATATTAACATTGTGAATGTATTTTGTGAATTTGACAAAGGACAATGTTAAAAACGCTCATTTTCTTCATCTTCTTCAAATTCTCATTCAGTCTATAGGTTTTATCGCCATTTTCAACTTTTTGAACTTCATCTTCTTCTGAAGCTGCTATTAGCTTAAAAATCAAAGCAGAGGAAAATGGCGAAAATTTGCGTTCATAGATTGTTCTTGTTCTGTTGTTAATTTCAGCCTACCCCATCAACAGTAGTAGAGGGTGGGTACGACATTAGATATAATTAGAAGTCAAGGAATCAGAGTCTCAAGTCTCAACGTTGATGATCGAAACCTCTCTTCATCTCCTACCTTTTTTTTATGCAATTTTTTTTTATTTCTCTTTCTATTTTTTATTTAGAATTATCTTGGGCTGAAGAATCCGCAGTTCCGCACACTGGTCCTCTGTTCATTCGCTATGCGCACTACTTAAGAAGAAGTTACTCTCACAACACGAGGTCCGTTTTGCCAAGGGAAAAAAGGACAGCTTCCCTTGATAAAAAGAAGATGAAGCTCGAAAAAGTTGAAAATGACAATAAACCCTAATAGTTTGAACGAGAACTTGAAGAAAAAGATGAAAAAGAGGAGCGATTTTAACATGGTCCAACGAGAACTTGAAGAAGAAGATGAAGAAGAGGAGAGATTTTAACATGGTCCAACGAGATCTTGAAGAAGACGAAGAGGAGTGATTTTAACATGGTCCTTCGTCAAATTTACAATATTAATATTTGTTGCAGTATGGTCTCATCTCAATCTACTTTGCCACATTAATATCCCAGTCATCATGCCACATCAGCATTAACGGAAAAAATTTGACGGAAATACTGATAGGACTAACGGTGAGAATTTATCAAACTTATAGGACCAAATCTGAGACGAAAAAAGTTATAGGACTGATTTGGGAACTCATGCAAAATTATAGGACCAATTTCGCACTTTGGCCATAAAAATATAATTGGTGGAAGAAATTTTTAGAATCAAAACAAAAGAATCGTCCATAAGTGGAAATTTGAAAATCCTTTATCAGTAGAGATGCCCGCTAGACAGAACTTGGGCTAGAATTGAGATGTGTGTGATTCTTTGTAGAAGTCCAGCCCACAAACATAGATATCAGAATAAGAGATAGTGATATGTTTAAACACAAATCTGTTTGTTGCTTGTTTATGTGATTGTGAATACTTTAATAAGTAAGCCATTCAATAAATAAATGCATCCTTTTTTTGTTTTTATCAGGAAATAATTGCATCTTTAAATATGTCAGTAATAAGGCATTTTGTTTGAAATTTCAGAATGGAACTCTCTGTTGCGTGATTGCCTCAGCCAAAACTTCAATGAAAACTGAAGACTCCACACGGAAATGTATACCTAATGCCTTATTACTGAAGCCAAAACTTCTATATGCTCACCTCAATTTGAGAGTTGTAAATTCTATATGAGCGTATTGAACTGCATGGCAGCAGACTAGCAGTGCAGAAAACAATCAATTAACAAGAACACATTGTTATTTTTCATGAAAGCTATATATACTTTAATGTATGCCTTGCGCCATATCTGGTGAGGTGGTGGTTATATAATATAAGTTTGTTGTCAATTTGTCGTTTATAAAGATCTAGAAATAAAACCTGAAAGTAACACATTTTATACAACATTTATCTAAACAGGCATTTGAATTTTGAAGATGGAGAGCTCTTTGCCAACTTTCTTCGCAACCCAGATTTAACTATAATTTTAAAAACAAAGTGAAAGAGGAGACCAACAAAGTCGTTGTAGTATAGTGGTAAGTATTCCCGCCTGTCACGCGGGTGACCCGGGTTCGATCCCCGGCAACGGCGTTTATTTTTGTTTTTTGATTATGGGTTCGGACAATACGACGTCGTGTCTCTCTCGTTTTTTTCTTTTTGTTGGTGTAAGAATGTAGTTCTTTGAATAGAAGTGCGTTGCCTTTACTCTTTTTGTCTTTGGGTTTCTCTCAGGCCCAATCTGTGTCCAATCTCTGAAGATATTATAGTTGTCTCTGGCAATCTGTGCTTCTCTTCACATAGAATGCAAGGGAGGAATTAGTGGTCGATCGAGTGCAGAAATCACAAGGTGAAGAAGAAAAGTAATTACCCACTGAAGTGATTGTTGAAATTGTGCGCGAAAGCAAAAATGGGTTGGGGTCACCTGGGAAGAAACGCGCACTCTAATTCGGGTACGAACGGCGACGATGGTCCCTCCACCGCCACCGTGCAATCCGTACCACAGCGATTCCCCCTGGCGGCTCAGCCTGAGATCATGAGAGCAGCCGAGAAGGATGATCAGTATGCCTCTTTCATCTATGAAGCTTGTCGCGACGCATTCCGCCACCTCTTTGGTATGTACCCTCTACACTCCTCGAATTCACCCTTATTATTATTATTTTTTTTTCTGTTTTGGTTAATTTTTTATGTCAATTGCTTCTACCATTTCAGTTTTTGATGTTATTATAACGGGCCAAATTAATGTCAAGTTTTGCTTTCTTCTGCTTGCTTTACATGGAAAATGAGAGATGCCTCTTTGATTAATTCCCCAATTCTAGCTTACTTCATGTTGCCGAGGTTCATGAGAAAAAATTTACGAGACCCCCGGCTTTTGATTCTTGCCTGCGCTGGTTAAATTAAATTTTCAATTTTTATTTATCGGATTATTTTGCTTAACCTTTCTAATTTTCCTGGTAACAGGTACTAGAGTTGCAGTAACCTACCAAAGTGAGGTGAGCATTCTCCTCTTTGCATGTTTATTTTATCCTGCTGTCTCAGTGTGTCTCCTACCTAAGAAAAGGCGTGTTGTTGGTTTGAAGATAGAGTAACAAAAGTGCTATTGTTTGTCAGACGAAACTTTTGGGACAGATGCTTTACTATGTGCTGACTACAGGTTCTGGACAACAGACGCTAGGAGAGGAATACTGTGACATCACTCAGGTTTGCTGAAATTCCACGAAATGTGACTCATTATATTTTGAATTTCAACTTTAAACTAGATTGACGAAATGTGACTAATTATATTTTGAATTTCAACTTTAAACTAGATTGACTGCATATTAGTTAAGTTGTTTTGGGATAATTGATTTAATTCATAAATTATGTCTATGTTTATGACACACTAGTTTTTGGAAGGCATTAGAATGCATGTTCAACTCTTCATTGTTTTTATTTTTGCCTTTGATCATTGAGGCCATATTTTAGCAAAGAACTTCAGTTTGTTGCATTTATCACATTGGAGGCTTGATATTTATTGTAGTAGAGTCTATATCTGATATGGCTACTTTCTACCTATTGTTCCAATATCTGATAGTCGTGATTTGGTCTTAGATAGGAGGACCATATGGACTTCCTCCTACACCTGCAAGGCGTGCTCTTTTCATTGTGTACCAGACAGCTGTACCATATATTGCAGAGCGAATTAGGTTTGGTTACCCTGTCTTTCTTTTATATATTTCTTAAATTTTCAAATTTAACCCATCATGTTATTCCAGTTATCACAGTTAGTAAGCTGCTTGACTTTTGGAAAATTAATGATGACTCCCTTGGGTTGTGCTTGTGCAGTTCTAGAATTGCTTCCCGTGGAATTCTCCTTGCTGATTCACAATCTGCAGAGATTTATGGTGAAAACTCTATTAGGAACAGTGAATTTCAAGCTTCTGCAGTGACTGAACTTCCTTCTACTTCAACTTCGGGGCAATCTGTTACTACTCTGACAAGGTTGAAGGAGAAATTGAGTGAATTTTGGTTACATGTAGTTCAGAGATGGCCTGCGGTACATTAATTTGGCTAGAATTACTTGGTTTATTGAATTCATTCAGAAACAATGTTTTTTACTTTTATTTAACCGGTTTTGTGGTACTTCCATTAGATGCTTCCCATGGTCCGTGAGTTGTTGCAGCTGGTTGTTCGTGCTAATCTCATGTTCTTCTATTTTGAAGGTGATGCATAATTTGGGAGGTTCATTTACGGTGATGAATTGTCCAGAAGCACGTTTTAAAATTTTCTATTTTTGCAGGTCTCTATTACCATATGTCTAAACGTGCTGCAGGAATTCGTTATGTGTTCATTGGAAAAACATCAAACCAAAGGCCCAGGTATTAGTCTGATAGTCTCTTAGAATTTTGAAATGATTAACTAATCCATTGGTTATCTAGAAAAACTTCATAGTGATCATTAAGTTCTCTATTTCCTTTCTTTTATCTTTGTCTTTCCTACTTGCTTTTATTTTCCATTTGATTATTTAATTTCATGTGCTAATGCTTGGTTTGGCTTGATTGATACACCCTTGTGTACTATTGAAGGTATTATTAACACATATGTTAATCTATGTCGCCTATCACTCATACGGTCATGTTTGTCTAAGGAAAGAAATGTGGCCTTTTACAGTCTTTGGTTACTATTTTCCTTAGAGACTCGTGTTTTTCTGGGTGTTTTAACCATGTTGCCTGTCTAGATCTTGTAGCTTTAGAACTTCTGTACTCTAATTTGTCTTCCATGCAGATACCAAATACTGGGTGTTTTTCTATTGATTCAACTTTGTATAATTGCTGCTGAAGGGCTGCGTCGAAGCAATCTATCTTCAATTGCTAGTTCAGTTCATCAGGCATCCTTTGGGAGCGACCAGAGATCAGCAGGTTATAGAATATTATCACGAATTAATTCCATCAAGAGCTTTATAAGGAAAATTACCATGTCTACTACTGTATTGAGGACATATTTTCTCATTAACTATATCTGTTTTACCACAATCTGACTATACCATCTTTTTGTTACAGGACGAGGTTTGCCTGTTTTAAATGAAGAAGGTATTTTGGCATCATCAGATACAAACAAAGGAAATTGGTTGTCTGACTCTTCACGTTCTGAGGTGCGATTCTCACATCAATCCAGTTGTTTTATTTTTCAATTATATGCAGGCATGTGCTTTAATTGAGGTTGAAGAGTGGGAAAGAAAATTTAGGATCTCATGGACTCATCAAAGATGGAATTGGAAAGATGGCTAAATGAAAAGCCTAGTCGGAATTAGCGGACTTTATCATGGCATTGTTATGTTTAAGAGCATGGGCTGTGTTTTGATTTTGTGCTCACTTTCACTTTTGCAGCCCCAAGCAATTGGTGGAGTGAGCAAATGCACACTCTGCCTGAGTAGTCGGCAACACCCAACAGCTACTTCCTGCGGCCATGTATTTTGCTGGTATTGCCTTCACGCATTCTTATTATTGCATTCTTCTAATGCGATTCTCCTTTCTTTGTCTGGTGATTCTCACCTGTTTGATTTGCTCATGTAGGAACTGTATAACAGAATGGTGCAACGAAAAACCAGAATGCCCTCTTTGCCGCACCCCCTTAACCCACTCATCTTTGGTTTGTTTGTATCATTCAGACTTCTAGAATCTGATTCTGTGAATTCTTCTAATTATGCACAAGATATGGCATGAATGGCCACTTCTTGTATTGTATATTCGTAAACATCCACGAGTGATCTCTATACATATGTAGACTCGTTTTGAAAATATTGCGACTTTTTTTTTTCTTGGTTAAAGTTGGGATCTTTCAGAAAACAAATTTCTATTCAGAGTGCATAACTGTATAGATAAACTTACACTAATCCGTTTATTTAGGATCCAATTTGGGATTTTTCTTGGAAGATTACAAAGGGTAAAATATTACGACTTTCCATCTTTACACGAAAGGTGGAATACTGCTAGTATAGCGGCAGGCAAATGATAATAGCTTGGAGTGCTTAAGTTTAGTGATTGATGAGGCAAACAGAAGTCACCCTGTATTTATCATGCATATGGTAAGTAATAAAATATCAATTTTTCTTTTTTGTCAAAAACACTAAATATAATTGAAACAAAAACTTTAAAAATGAATTTCTAATCATCTAATTTATTATTCTATTTAACAAAAGTTAATATTATTTTTACCATTTTTATTTTGAAAAGAATTTGTATGTTTTTAAAATTGAGAAAGAAATTATTCTATTGAAAAAAAGGAGGATTTAAACTACATAAAGTAAAGAAGGGTTTATCAAGTTTACAATTAGAATTAGGATCTCGTAGTGGATGTTCGTGACAAGTATATGTACAAGGATGATTTCTTTGAAATACTTTCGACATTCGGTAGAATAGAAACACGATATAAGATTAGTAGGTGAGGATTTCACTCAAAGTATCAAATTGGAGGTTTTCCAGACAACTGCTGAAACTCCTCTCTTTCTTTCTTTCTTTTTTTAATTTCAACATATTGTATAATATAATGACTCAACATATTGGAAAAAATATATGTATATAGAAGTATCGATAGTGTTTCCCCATTTATCTTACTCTCACCAGCGAAACGAAGTCGTTTCGATATTCGTATCCGGCCCGTCCAACTAGGGTTAGGGTTTTAGTATTTTCGCCGTCGCACTCATATAAATTAGTAGTACCCGATGCTTCGCTAATGGGAGAGGGAGAGCTGAGGTTATCATCAATCATCGGAGATGCTTTTGCGCTGATTTCTCTTCTGATAACTATCTATTAGATTGTTGAACCACAAGGTTCTCTCTTTCAACTTTCAAGGCAGGTGAATAATTGAAAATTAATATAAAGTCATCTTTACAGCGAGTTGGTTTATCTTCAATACCATCTCGTGTCTGAGGATGACAATAGTTTCTGAATCCGTTGGTGCTCTGTAAGCCAAGAAATGAACTCTGCATTTTTCATGTGCTTAAGTGCCGATGGTAGATTTAACATCTATCTATTATTATCCTTTCGCTGTTTATTCTCGATCCCTTCTTTTCTTCTTCCAAATTAATTGGGTTCTGTTTAGTGTATTTTTCTCAGATGTTTGTGTTTTCGTTTCACAAGCTGTTTACATCGGAGCATCAATGTTTCCTAGACCCTAATGGCTTGACTCACTAGCCTTTGGGGATTTCGTTGTAATGCTCAAACTAAAGTTATAGTGGAGTTAGTCAGGCTTCTTGTGCTGATATTAAAGTGCCTTGGAGTTTGGAATATACTCCCACATTCGTATTCCATTTTTCTTACTGTCATGTCCTGTGTCCATGTACATTTATTTGCACTTCTCTTGGCTCACAAACCTTCCATCCCTCCCTCCCTTCCCAGCTTAAAGTAACAATATGGTTTAGGTTTGAGTAGGTTTCTGAAATACTATTGTGTTAGGCATTTGATTTTCGAGAGTCCTTGATACTCCAAACTCCAAAGGGACCAAAACAAATTTTATTCTGCCATGCTTGATATGGTATATTTTTGGTCAATTATGCCCACTCCTAGTTTTTTTAGACTATTACTAAATTAATAATTTGGTTTTTTAGTCTTCAATTCTTTCAAATGCCAAATTACTTTTATTCTTTTCGTTAGTTCCAACACTCAGAGGCTTATTGGGCTCTTGTAGCATCTGTGCCCTTTCTTAGTGTTTCACGATTTTTACTAACCGCCCAAAAGAAAAAAATCTAGGAGTTCACCTGAGTAGCACGTTGTCGTTTTTATTTTCGTCTGAACTCTGAAATAAGGATACATTATAATATATGCATATTATAATTCTAAATAATTTCGAATTACAATATAGAAAAAGTATAAATCACAAAAAATAACTCTCATGTTGAGTGTTTAATATTTTTGAATGCATTAGGTCTCTCTTTTAAAAAAGATTGCACGTGCACAAAAGATTACTAAAACAAATATATAATTAAAAATTAATTTATCAAGACAAATTGAAAGATCACCCGAGTATTCGAAATAATAAGTGGCAACTGAGGTTTCATTAATCACTCATGTATCTCATCTATTTTCCCGAAAATTTTATTTGGAATTGTGTTATGAAGCAAAAATAGTATGCTGTGTTTTTCTTGATCTTGAAGCTCACGTCATCAATTCCAGAGCTTGTCTCTCTACAATCATAGATTGTTTGGGTTTGGGCTTGAAGGATCATAATCATTCATTGCTCTCCTCTTTATTATTCTCCACTTTAATCTTTTACCTTCTAACACAGCCTAGGTCGAAATTAAGGACGGAACGGACGACGCCACTCGAGAAGAAAACTCCATTTTTTTAGGTAAATTACACTTTGTATCATGTAGTTTAACCTCATTCTACTTTGCTACCATATGATTTAAAAAGTGACACTTTGTTATCTTGAGGTATTCACCGTTGTCACTTTAGTATTCTAACTATTTTTTCGTTAGATTTTAACAACGGAAATCTGCATGTGCAAGTCACGTGCCTTCACTAAAACTCAAACACTGATTTTTGGAAAATCTATCTCTATACAATTCTCTCCGAGAAGATGACCAAGCTCAACTACACAAGCACAAGCTTCTTCCACCATCTCCTCTTCAATGGATTCCATCAAATCGACCTTCCCTATTTTCATGACCACACCACTTCTCTCAAAACCCAATTCCAAACCCTTTTTCTCCATGAGGGTTTCGATCAAATCCCCACCTCCCGATTTCAACTACAAAATAGAAATCTCCGCAGATTTGAGAGCCGCAATCGTTGAATCGCATCCTGGGTTGCTTGATTTAGCCGACAATGGGAGCTTGGTTCTGATTTAGAAGAAACGGTTCGGCCCTGTTTCGTCGTGGAGGGCCGAATTTGTGGAGCCTGAGGCGATTTGGTTGGTGGGGACCATACATATTTCGCCGGAATCAGCGGTGGATGTTGAGCGCGTTGTGCGAGCGGTAATGCCAGATTACGTAAAGAACAAAGAGCTCATAGGGTTTTCTTGAGAAGCCCATTTAATCCCATCAAAAAACTATGAAAAACATAAATCTCACTTTGGGTATACACACCTAGATCCAGGATAACACATACATATAGAAGCTATATGCATTATTTTATGTATACCTATAGAAGATACAAGTCATACAACTCTTAAAGCTTGCCACAATTGGAGAAGATGATGAAGGCACTTCAGCATCGCAAAGAATACAGAGCTCATAGGCTTTGCAAATGTTTCTTGCCTGTTTATCGAAAATCAGTGTTTGATCTACAATTTGGCAAAAATTGGGTGAAATTTGAGTTTTAGTGAAGGCATGTGAACAGTTAAAATGTGAACAGTTAAAATCTAACGGAAAAATAGTATAGGTACTAAAGTGATAATGGTGAATATCTCAGGGTACTAAAGTGTAATTTTTTAAATTACATGGTACTAAAATGAAATGAAGTTAAACTACAGGGTACCAAAGTGTAATTTACACTTTCTTTTATGGATCCATAATTTTACTGTAATGGAGACAAAATCCTAAACAAACTGGAAATTTTAGAGGAAAAATAGTAGCAGATACAGAAAAAAGTTCCTTTATAACGTATTATATGATTAAACTATAAATCAATAAAATTAGTTCTCATTGATAGCCAGAGAAGAGCAAGTGACTTAAGGGTGCTTAATCAATCCTATCAAGAAAATTATTACTTGATTGTTAGTGAGAAATATGGATTTATGCGTGTATTAGTTATTCAATGGTAAACAACTTTATGCGTGTTCTTTTAACTAATTTCACACAAATTTTAAGAGATTTCAGGACCGTAAAATAAAAATATTCGTAATTTTTTTTTCTTTGGATTTGGTCTAAATTTAGAAAAGTCATGAGCCTGGGTATGGAAGGCCAAAAAAAATGAGCCTGGGTATGGAGACTTATTAGCCCAAAAAAAGATTTAGCCATGTGAGTTCCGATACAAGGAAGGGGTTACTAAATTTCTATTTTATTTATAAACATAATGGTGATATTTATGTATACGATATGGACAAATTATAAAATTATGAGGATAAAATAAAATATTATAAAAAAAAGTTGATAAAAATTAAATTTTACATTAATAAAAAGTTGAGTAAACATATAATTTTATAGGATATTCCTGTAGGGACTGGGTAAACATATAGGTGGTTAAAATATTTAAGTTAATAATTCAATCTTTTAAAATTTAGTTTATACACTTTAGTTTATAAAAGAAAGTTATTAAGACAATATACTTTAATTCCTTTAACTTATTTTTTGGAGACAGACTTGCAGAGTTGCAAGGATAACAACAGTTAAACTATATTAATTCTATGACTTTCAAAGAGTATAATCTAAACTTTGGCCCCAAAAAAAATAGAGTATAATCTAAACTTCTATTTTTAGATATTAAATTACCAATTTTTGGCCACGAATCCTCTACCTTCCATTCGGCAAGACTAATCATGTAACATTGTAACGTTGTATGTGCACCACTGCACATGTGACGTTACATGATTGGTCCCTGCCGAACGACAAGATCTATTGCCCCAACTTTTACATTTGATCAATTTATATATATTTACTAAAGAAAACTAATTTATATAGTAACAAATCGAAATTGTTCGGAGACTTGTCATAATTTGTAGGTAGTGAAGCCCTGGTAAAGATTTGCAAAAATAACGCACAAGGTGACCCTATGGATGAACTCTGTCTTCGAAATATATACACAGGAAAATTAAGTCGTTAAGGGCTGGAGAATCAAACGTATATCATATTGAACTTTCTTTGAAAATAGATTTATTTATTTGACTATTCATAAGATAAAGATTGATTTTGAAACAGATTCCAGTCGAATTCAATCCACAGATGGAGAAACTTATTGGGCAGCATCCACGGCCACAACGTAAACATTAACAATAAAATTTAACAAAAATGGAAAGGGCTGCTGGCTTTTGTCTTGAAGTCGCATTGCTAGCTCCCTTTTTATAAAATATAGTGTGCCCTATAACATATCAATGAATATATTTCCCTTTTTTTTTTTTATAAACTAATCTAATTAAGCTATAACGTTAAACGGCCTGTTTAGCCTATCATACGGGTAAATGGAATCAGACACAGATATTTGTAGGGTTAAGTATTTCATATAATATTCAGATTGATTGGCATGCATCATATATGTATATTGTATAGTGAATATATATATATATATATATAATATCGGTAATGTGATGATATATGAAAATTACAAAGTTGGATTACTGTAAATCTAACCTTGAGTTCACCATCAGATGGCAGTCTCCGGATATTCGGGGTTGTCGGATCCTGCAAATAAGAATGCACAGGGGTTTCCCTGCGATTCTCCTCCGATGCTCAAGTTAGAAGGGAGATCAGAGAATAGTGATGAGTTGTATTTTTCTTCGAGTGAGAGTTGTTACCTGAGAGTGTGTGTTTTTTCCTTTTATCCCTCTTCCCTTTTGTCCCTTGTTCGTACGAGGTCCTCCCAAGGGATGTAAGGGGTATTTTCGGGGATGCATAGGTAGTAGGTCGATGTACCTTACTGCTCTGACGTGACAGCTATCACTGTTGAGCTGCAGTGGGATGTCCAACCTTCCTTTTTGGGAGTCAGTGATAGCCAAGAGTGCTTTTCACCGTATCTCTGCACGCAGGGGGCGTTTTAGTCCTTTTGCGTGTGCATTTTCGTTCTGCCGTACATGGTGGCTGGTATGGCCTTGTCTGGTCACGTGGTTTCAAGGATCTTTGCATTTAATGCCAATATCTTGGCATTAAATGCTCGAGTGGGAGGGGACTTGCTTGGGTTGTCTTCTCGCCGGGTAGCGTTTGCATCTTGATGTTGATTCCGGGGAGTGATTGGCATCACCTTCCGAGAGGTGTATATCACTAGTCCCTCCGAAAGGTCCGAGGGAGTGTCCTCGCCGTCGGCTTCCGAGGGGTGTATATCAATATATATAGCCGATTTTCCTCTTGATAAGGATGGTTCAAGATACTTTGCTTCTTAAGTGAAGTGAAGGTTCTAATTAATCATTATTTTGGGAGACAAAGATATTATGTTACCACTATATAATCACGCTTTCCCTCTCATTTGGCCTGAAACCATAAGATTTAGCAGTTAGCATAGCACCCCTAGTTTCATTTGTTGTCAACATAAACAGACAAGACTTGTCGATTTTGCAAATCTTAATTTTTTTTGGTAGTTTACGGTTAGAATTTTTATAAAAAAAAAAAAAAGAATATCGAAAAAGCTGGCCGACGGCAGTGATGACGCCTTTTAACAATTTTTTGTAACAAAAAACGAAAATTAGTTGGAGTCTAAGAGATTAATATTGGATTTGATGTGGACAATAGGGCAGATAAATGAAATAATATTAATATGATTTTTTAATTACGCATTATAATTAGTAATTACTAAACATTATTGGGCCTTCTGACTTGTGTCCATGAGATGAGAAAATAATAGGAACTAGTTAGCTATCAGTTATGAAGCATGGATCCGTATTCGAATTCTATAAATATTTTTGAGTATTTTTGAAATATTATAAGATATAAATTTTATATTTTTTTGTAAAATTTCACAGTATTTTTATCTAATTTTATTTTTATTATTTAAAACTTTAATTTTTTTGTATTAATAAATAAAACATTCATACTTTTATAAGTAAAATTATATAAATTTATATTTTATTACTTTCTATTTAAATAAACATTGTCACACTTGTACCTCATAATTTTAAAAATTAATAATATTCTGTATTTGCATTCGCACCTATGTAAATATCTGTACCCGTGCAACATAGTCTATCAGCTTAAGTAGAAAGTGTGTTTGGGGTCAATGGTCATACATAGCTCTCATCAGAAAACAAAAGGAACTTTTTTTTTTT
>QANZ01047660.1:0-11444 GCA_003254925.1 Chamaecrista fasciculata
ATAATTTAGGCCAAATCTGATTTTAATTTTAGGCAATAAGTACTGTTTGTGCTCCTAACGTTAAGTCATTTTCAGTTATACTCAATGTTTTTTTTTGTCAATTATACTTCTAATGTTTCACATTTGAGTTAATTATACCCCATATTGATGATATAATTGATAAAAATTGAAACGTTGGGGGTATAATTGACTAAAAAGTAAAACGTTAGAGGTATAATTGACAAAAAAAAGTTGGTTATATAACTGAAAATGCAATGAAAGGAATAGGATAGAGAGAGAAAGTGACTTATAATGCACTATAGATGATCCAAATTGTTAAAAATAATCCAAATTGTTAAAAACGATCAGTACTTTTGCCTTAATTTTATTTAACTGTACCTTTCTTCACTCCACTCAGTGAATCAGCATACAAATACTGAATATGAACTTCCAAGAATATAGATGATACCCACAATAGAGGACAAAAGATTCTGGTTTTACATATTAGCATACAAATACTGAATAAACAATTATGTACATAAGTGGGTAATCAACTAGAAAGAATTCAATTAATGCATAATAATGCCAGCTTTTTAAAAAACAGCCGGATCACTTTTTGCATAACTCATATTAAAAGGCATATACTATATTTCATCAACTTCTACACTGCTTTTCCAGCTATAATCAGATTCTGTTTTGTAGTCAGAAATGGAGACATTTAACCATCCTTTTTATCCTTGGTAGCGGGAGGTCCTCCACTGCCATTTCTTTGGGCAGCGAATTCCTGTGACTCTGCCGGCATGGGAGGAGGTGGAGTCATTTATTCATCAATTGGAAGAGTTCGTTTTGAGCCCTCTAGGGCGACGCCAAGAACAATATTTTCTTCCAAGGAAGGCCTGGCTGGTGATGAGGAAGCAGCGTATTTCTCTTCATCTTGCTTTGCCTGTGAAGAAGTAGCAAAAGCAGCCTCTCCTCTTCCAGACTCGAGGGAAGAATTTTCAGGCACAACACTTTGTGCAACTTCTTTACTTCTCGGAACAGCGGATCCCTTTCCTGATGCTGCATCGGTGGCACTATCCTTTTTGGGCAGAGGGGTTTTGGGGGTCTTCTGGACTGAATTATCAGAGACCGTATTTTGGGCTTGTGCTTCTGCATTTGACTTTGATTTATCCCGGGCATTTGCACTGGATGTTGGCGTTGGGGTCGGGGTCGGGGTTGGGGTTGCTGCTATATTGTCTTCTACTTTGGAATCACCTGTCAAAGTTTCTTCAATTTTGGCATCTTTTTCTTCACTTGTACGAGTTGAAGCTTTCACTCTATCTTCACCATTAACTTTATAAGGTGGTTCTATCAGCAAAAATGGGCGATTCGTTGCTGCTCTTGAACGAGTGAAAATGGTCTCACCAAATGGTATATTTTCCAACTCAGCTTCCCTGTATATTTTCTGGACAGTGCGAATGGGTGTGGCAAGCCGGGCCCGATGATGGCTGATAACTCTGAGGAGATCTAGAAGGATGGCCTCCTGTTTTGTTACATGTAAATCACCTCATGTGAGCAACTTGTCTGCTACTCAAACAAAATAAAACACGTACTTGAAAGGAAAAAAAATCTTACAGAATAATACAGATTACAGAACGATTAATAGACAACAGGATAGTTGGGATAAAGTATTTTGTCACAGGGCACATGAATATCCCTGATTCAAACAGAATCTATAAAACAAGAAATAACCGAAACCAAGGAGTTGAAAAATGTTACCTTAACACAAAGGTATTCTTCAAAATGTGAAGTTTTAACAAAGCAAGATATTAATATCTGCAACAAGAGGCCATTTATCAGATGATTGGCAGTAAGAAAAAAACCAAGACAGAAAGGCATACAATTATTAACAAAGTATAGAAGAAAAATGATCGGAAAAATAGCATTTATATCTATCGTCAAATGCCGATAAAAACATTAAAAGGCAGATATTTGAAAAATCATTTGGCATAAGAAATGATACTTAAAACATTTTAGAGCTTTTATAAGCAACTGGATTACAGGGCAAAAAAGTAAACATATAGGTGTAAATTTGACGCTTTATTAGTAAATCTCATAAAATGTAAATATGGAAAGGATGTCAAAGGTATAATAAGAGACAATGATAAAAATAAAAACTACAAGAAACTATCTAATTGCCATCTTGCTCTAGACACAGTACAGAAGATATCAAAAGCTGCAAATTAGAAGTTGAAGTGATGGGAAAAAGAAAAAGATGTTGCAATTTCTTAGCTTATAAACAAACAAACGAAACAGACGCTTACCATAAGAGACTGATTTTCAGTATTGACATTCTCAAGAAAAACTCTTCTGTGCAACTTTTGCTGCTCAACCTGAGGATTTTTTGCCAAAACTTTTCGCATATCAGCTACAATATTCTGAATAGAGAAGATAAGCATCGAATAAGCTTAGATTTCATGATCAGGAATCTGGCCAATGTATATATATATACACTCATCAGAAAGAGCTTGAACAAGATTTACAAGCATGTAAACCAAATTGCTCACATTGATCTTGGTAACATCCAAGTGACTGATAGCAAGGTGAGTCTTGATACGCCAATGAGTTTTCTGGCTAAGATTCCGCACAACATTAACAGTGAACTTGTGATTAGGAATATGCACTGCTTCGCGATCATCACCTCTCACTATTGTTGGTGACCACCAGCCTACATGCTGGAAAAAAGACGAAAAATTGACTACAACTTAATCACAATTGAAGACAAATAATAAAAGAACATTACCATTCATACTAGTACTTCAAACTATCAGCATCAATGCAAGATCACGGATGAAAAGTAAATATTCACCAACATAATTTATTCTGTAGTAAACATAGCTGTGTTATGGTATATATAGATACAAACCTCAACTGTACCAGAAACCTCATATCCCTCAATCTTTGTTTGAATCCACTCATTCACAACAAATGGCC
The DNA here is from genome assembly GCA_003254925.1 of Chamaecrista fasciculata. Classification (NCBI taxonomy): domain Eukaryota; kingdom Viridiplantae; phylum Streptophyta; class Magnoliopsida; order Fabales; family Fabaceae; genus Chamaecrista; species Chamaecrista fasciculata. Next base: position 2,953 of record QANZ01047660.1, read on the forward strand.
GAGTTGCATGGATCATTACACTTGAAAGGAAGTTTGTAAATATCTGAGTGCATAAAAAACAAGAAGTGAGAATGGCACCAAACTAAGAATCTATCCAAGTGGCAGTGCGTGAGCTAGAAAACTCAGTCATATGTCATTTGAAGAAGTTCAATATAAGGATGGTCCATCAAATGAAGGAAAAAGGAGGAGTTAAACATTCCATACTAACAGATAATGCCAAAGAAACTATACTGTACCTCACGACCAGCAAGTGTGAGCAATACTGTACCCAAACCACCAGCAGTTACCCACTTCTGTGTGGAGAAACCCAGCAGCTCCATGAACAAGGACACAGCAGCAACCCATACAGCAGTATACACGGCTTTCCCAGCAAAATCAAAGCCCATCTGTCGTATAAAGTTCAATTTGTTCTTAAATACTAATTAATTTTACAGTTCCGCAATGCCCTCAATAGTCAATTAAATAAACTAAGAATCTTGGGAGTAAGGACTCCCTCACCAAAAGATCCAAAACAGAAAATTAGGAAAAGTCCGATATAATCAGATAACACAACCTTCTAAACTCGTATATAGAACAGACAACTATGAAAAATATTCAGGGAAACAACTTTATACAACCCAAAGGTCAATCAATTTTCTTATAATTATTTTGTAGTATCATTAAAACCATTCATATGTTTCACTGAAATGCTCTCATAACCAAAATTATGCAGCAAATTGATGAAGATAAAGCAATAAAATCTTATGGTAGAGAAAAAAAAATGTAACATAAACATACATTTCTTGCATCACATGTATCGTTTGCCTCCATAAAGAATTTTTGTGCTTGTTGAATTAAGCTGAAATCAAGAAGCACAACCATACAAGTTTATTATTTGAACACAACATAGGACCCAATACACAAAACAGTAAGAACTGAGTGACACAAAAAACCATTTTTAAACAGGGAAGATAAAATCATTAGAGTATATTTCTTTTACAACTGATGCAAGCAGAAAACTGCAACATATTAAGCAGTCAGCCACAAAAACTAAGAACGTAAGGTTGTAAAACTATATCTTTAGTAAGGAACAAAATAATTACAACAAGAAGACAATAAAACCATGTTCCTGTAAGGAGCAGAAAGAACTTATGGTTTTTGTAAGGAGATGAAAAAACTTAGTTAACTTGTCAAATACTCATGACATAAGTCAGCCAGAAACTAAATCTACCTTGATAAACAGTAAGCAAATGAGAGCACCGTCGACAATGATTTCACAAAATTCAGCAGCCGTTGCTTCACAGCCTGACTAGCCTCTGATGGTAGGACTAATGGATCTAATGCCCTGAATCAACTTATGCTGTAGTTAATACCAATTGGACTTTGTTGGATCTGGGCTGAACACTTATAAAAGAAGAGAAAAAGGGAAAATGAGTGCAGGTGGGCTTGACAGAAATGGGCCAGATATTGTGGAGCCCAAGTTCTACCAAAGGAGAAAGAAGAGAGAGAAGAAGAATGGCATAACGGTTTCTGTCTCTGACACAGTAGTGGAGGCAAGGGGAGAGGCTGTCTAGTACGTATGCTTTTTATATGGGAGGAGGGCTGTATGGTCAGGGTAGGCAGAATTTGAATAGGGAAATTGGGGGAGAGACTGGCCTCTCGAATGCCAGATTATGTTACTAGTGGATCCAAACAAACCTGCAGATGAGCATAGCCCCAGTCCAAAGCAGCAGAGGCTGAATATAAGATGTCATGGGGTAGCGTGAGCTACTTTTCTTCCAATTATTATCATTCCTCTGAAAATATTTAGCAGAAAATCAATCAGTTATAGTATTAGTATTCAATCAATTTGGACAAAGTCATGAAATTACTAATAAGTATAGATGGTAAGTACTTGGAGAAATATAACCCTGCTCAGACGCAGGAGTGGCTCAAGACCATAAACAGTAAAGGCAATGACACCAAGAGCTGGGATCAACTGTACCATGACATTGTTTCCTTGTAAAGCACCACACGACCTGCATTGGTATTTAAATAAATATTATAGAGATAACTTAATCAATGACAGTGAAAGGAAAAAGGAGGAAGAAATAAAACACGGAACAAAAAATAAATAAATAACAACAGATGATATGAAGCTTATAACACTGACAATTTCATACAAATGATTAATAACATATTATCACTATACAAATTAGTTTACAAGTTCATACACTAATCAAATTAGAATCTCAGCCCAGTAAACACCCCAATTTCTACCCACTCCTCCACCCATCCTAAAGTGGAAATGAGAGTTATAGAAGTTGGGGTTCCAGGCTACCAATAAATATCTCTAACAAAAGCCATTAAATGGGTGGAAGGGCAGAGGGAACAAGAACTAACAGTGCACTTGTAGTCAGGCATTATGTTACTAACAATAGAGAATTGCTTGGAGAGATTGAGAGGACAATCTAATTGACGTACCCAATATATTAAAGAAAGTCTACTAGGCAACTAGAAGATGGGGCATAAAACTCAATCTTCACAACAAAGTAACAAACAACTATTTTACGCTACAACTATCAAATATTAAAAGTAAAATAATTGCAGAAAATACATGTAACATAGACATGTTTCCATATATTTTAATAGGGAATGTGTCATCATTGCAAAGGAACCAAGGAAGTTCAACTAGAAGTAAAGGGTGCACACTCTTAATATAAATTGTATCACAAAATGAGAGAAGGATGATATCTGGAAAGGAAAGCCATATTCATTCACACAGATGCATGTCAGTAATTTGTCATTTTTTTTCTCAACCAAAAGAATGAGAAAGACTAGGACCTTTTCAAGAAAATAGAAGCAGATTTCATGTGTGGAGCCAAGTTGCCTCCACCTGGTATTAGTATGGAACGGCACAACAAAATATTACATCTGGAAGGAACAGGCCTCAGTGGGGCATGTACTTTACTTAAAAGTTGGAGAGTTGAAGAATCACGCCTCTGTTAATTCACAAAGTAAGTTCTCCATTGATTCAGACAGTAAATAAAAGCAACAACAAAAATTCAAAACAACTATACAAAAAGAGCAATAAAAATGAAACGGCCATAGCAATTCCAACAATTAAGTAGTTAGTAAGGTGCCACATATGGGGGGTTAGAAAGAAGAATCAAGGAATCTGTACTCCACAAAAGCCATACCAGACCATGTGCGGAAAGATTAATGGTAATTAACTGTAATCGGCCAACTCCCATTGGACTCTGTCAAACAAAATGAAAATGAAACTCAGCATACAAAATCTAAACTAAAGTAGGAAAAACTGGAGGGGATTAGAAATATTAAACATACGCGATGAAAACTGCAGCATCTACTACTTTTGTGGAGCCTAATGTCGTGAGACAACTGCATTGATCCTAGATAAGCCATTGTTGAACTGAAGTAGCAGGTCATGCAGTGAACAAATGTCATACCCCAGATCGAAACCAGTATACCATTTTAACCTAATGCTACCATACTATAAAGGAATAGAGAGATAGAAATGATTTCAAATGGCAACGACAACTAGACCTGCAAGAGAGATAACAATAAAATTAGCGCGAAAAGAAAATGCAGAAATCCATGGCATTCCTGAGTATTTAATCCATGGTATCAGATCAATTCCCAGCAACTGAACTAAGCTAAGTGATTCACAATTACATCAAACGAAGAAAACGAGAAATCAACTCCCAAATGGGACAAGAAGGAAAACCCTAAGTTCATACCACATAGCCCACAAATTCAGGACAAAACCCATAAAATCTCAATAAACAAGTCATGNTTATTTCCTCCAGAATCATTTGCAGGAGAGGAGTAGTCACTGGGTCCAGTTGGAATGTTATACATTGAGTTATCCACAGATCCTGGTAGAGGTGTCTGAATCGGAGTTTGCAATGGCGTCTGTAGTACAGTCAAAACCCCGCATCAACAATCCAATATTTCAAAGTCAAATAGTGGTAAACAGATTAAGAGTGAGGTAATAAACGCAGATTGAAAATAAAAAAGAGATAAATCTCACAGGAGGGAAAAGTATTTCGGCTGTTGGAGTTTCGTATTCCTCAGTCCCCTCATATGGAACGTTTAGATCGTGAACGGGAGTAATTGGACCACCTGGCGTTGGCTTAGCTGCAGCAGACCTATCTATGGGGCCGAGAATAACACCAGCTTGAATCATTTTCGTTTCCCACGTCTAAATGGTCAAGAAACAGAAAACGAAAAAGCATAAGCACAAAACCATGAAGCTGCGGTCAAAAAAAATAAATCCAATAAATGATCAGATCCAAGCCCTAAGTCAATCAGCTGAGAGGGAAAATATCTTCCAAAACAAATCCTTGCAGATTTCATCTCAAATTTGTTGACAACAAAAAAACGGTCAATCGATTGAGATATGAAGAACAGCAAAGCGGAATGGAATAAATTGGGAGGGAAGAGAAATTAGGAGAAATTACAGCTTGGAGCTCCTTCAGAACTTCCTCGCCGGGACCACCGTTGTTGACGAACTCGTCACGAACCTTATTCATAACATCCTCGATTACCTGGATATAGACCTGGCTGGTGGTGGAAGCGGCCATCACCTCGGTGGCGAATGTCCAAATATCCTCCTCGTTGAACAGCGATTCAAGAGGTTTCTCGAGGAAAAGAGACGAGATAGAAATGATTTCAAATGGCAACGACAACTAGACCTGCAAGAGAGATAACAATAAAATTAGTGCGAAAAGAAAATGCAGAAATCCATGGCATTCCTGAGTATTTAATCCATGGTATCAGATCAATTCCCAGCAACTGAACTAAGCTAAGTGATTCACAATTACATCAAACGAAGAAAACAAGAAATCAACTCCCAAATGGGACAAGAAGGAAAACCCTAAGTTCATACCACATAGCCCACAAATTCAGGACAAAACCCATAAAATCTCAATAAACAAGTCATGGAGCATCCCCTAACGATTCTTAAACAAAAATATCAACATAGAACACCAAATTAACAGAAAATCAAGAACCAGCTTACAAAAGACGGGGGAAAAACCTGACTGATACTGAAATTCCGAAGTTCGTCGAAAATGAAAAATCCCTTGACAAGCCACTTCCACAGAAATTGGAAATGGAAATCAACGCTGCGCGAGAAAAAGAGGAAGAAGAAGAAGAAGAAAATATAGGAAAATTTTGCGAATGCTTTTTTTTTTTTCTAGAAAGGGTGTTTTGCCATTCTTAAAATAAGAAACTTTGGGAATAAAATTGAAAGTAAATAAACATTTGATCATTAGGGACGAAAATGAAAATTGATATAAAGTTTAAAAGCGAAAAGGATGCTTTTGCTATAAAAATTTGTAGTGATATAATTTTGAATGCTCAAATTGGTCCTAAATTTTTGTCTTAGAGTTCATTTTAGTCCATTATCTTTCAAAGCGTTCAAATTGGTCATATAAATTTTATGTAGTGGTTCACTTTAATACAAAACTACTGAATATGTTCATATCTATCTCGTTTCACATTTGAATGTGGTGATTTTAGAGCAACGAGCTGCTTTGATGACTACTTCTATATCCAATTGAGATTGTTAGCAAACAAAGTCAAATTGAGTCGGAAATGTGAGTCGCTCGTTTCAAAGTCGTCAAAGAAGCGAAATTGGTCATATATATCATGTTTCAAGTCCAAATCCAACGAATTCAAAGTTACAAATTACTCTGGATGAGTTATTTTTCAATCAAGTGGGGATCATCAATAAATGAGGTTAAATCAAACCTGAAAGTAAGTTTGGGACCAAAATATGAAAAAATGGTCGCAATCAAATTTCGAGACCATTTCAACCTCATTTGTTGACAATCCTAACAAGACAGAAAAAATATTTGTTAAGAATAACCGGTAACTTCGAACTCGTCGCATTCTAACTTAAAACAAGACATGTATGATCACATTTACTTGTTTGACCGTGAAATAAGCGGCTCACTTTTTGAGGCTTGATTTGATCTTATTTGACGATGACCTCAACTTAAAATATATTATTTTCATCCTTATTTTTATACTATTTTTAAATAGTACATAGTTAAGTATGAAAATATAATAAATAATTTTATATAATTAATATTTTACTCTATTATATATAATTAAAATAAAATTTAATAATAAAGAAAAACTTTTGCCTTTGTAGTTTTCTGTTACTTTTTTAACATCATTTTCTTACACCTTAAAAATTAGACGATTACAATCAGTGAATCGATAAAAACAAAAAACAAATGCAGAGTTTATTTCCGATGACTTTTTATATTATTGTAAAGTAACATACAAATTCAATTTAACATCTTAGAGACAGATCACACGATTCACGAAATTAAAATACATTAATCTACCCTTCAGATTGCAAAAGCCACAAAAGTTACTTTCTACACAATCTTCTCAACAACAAGCATCAACCCATAGGCAACCGAGATGGAGAACAGAACACGAACAATGATTTACTGTGTCCATTGTCCAAAATAAACATAAATTTCTAACGGGTAATGATGGATAATCCAGCTAAAATATGAAGACAACACTGTCATGGACCCTGGATTTCTGATTTTGAGCAACGCATTCTGAAATCCACATTAGGTTCCTAATCTCCTGCTCCCTTAGCCTCATATATGCGAAAAACACAGCATAATGGAACTGCCAAATGGACCAAATAGATCAACTTAGTAATTAGTGAGATTTACAATAGACAACATCAAACCAAAATCCACGCTAAGTGAGTTTTCTTTTTTTTTTTTCAAACCCACTGATGACAGTCTACTTTTTCTTTTTCAAGACTTTAAGATCCATTAGTTATTCCTATATGGCCAAAGTGTAAATTTGGTCCTTATATCTTTTACTTAGTTTCCAATTTGGTATGTATCTTTTTTTATTGCAATTTTAGTCCTATATCTTTGCAAAAGGTCCCAATTTTGGTCCATATCATTTTTTGTCCCATATATTTTAGTCAATTTGCAGAATTAGTCCCATATATTTGCAAAATGATCAACCATTAGTTGGTCCTTTTGTAAAGATATGGGATCACTTCTAAACCTGAACCAAAGAAATAGGACCAATTCTGCAATTAACTCAAAGAGATGAGACTAAATTTGCAACAAAAAAAAATATGGGACCAAATTGGGACCTGACCCAAAGATATGGGACCAAAAGTGCAACAAAAAAATATATGCGACCAAATTTGTACTTTAGCCTTCCTACATTAACTAATTCTCAAGTGGAGCCAGATATACCAGTGCTAAAAAAACAGTTAAAATACAAACCTGTTGCTCAAATGCTAAGCAAAGCCTCTTCACCTCCTCCTCATAGAATGCCTTGTCAAGCATCTGGCTCTCTCCATAGGACAATTTAGCAAAAATTGTCTGATAAGGGGGATATTTTTCCATTGCACCGCGAACCTGCACCACCAGCAACCAAATATGGCATGTAAGTCCCAAACAGCATCGTACTAAAAGTAATCAAGTAGAAATATCAGCATCCAACAGGTACTTTTATAATGACTGACAAATACAACATGATAAATACAAAAAGAGGCTAATGAACTACACAAAGAACCTCTTGAAATAAGTGGCCAAGATCAATGCATGAACTACAAATTAAAATAGTAACAACAATACCGTAGTAAAAGAATGTTGTGACTTGTGAGACCTCATCCGAAAATTCTGAGGGTTTCTAACTTTCTATTGTAGGAAAATTCCCTTATATACACCCATGAAGAACAAAATTACTTAATCCATCTTACAAATGAGATGCAAAACATACCTGGTCAATGTCTTCACATACAGCAAGCTCCTCATGACCATAAGGGTAACTGTTTAAGATAAGTCAACCATCACTAATAAAGACCAAAATCCAAAGCAGCAATAAACTTCCATATTGAAAACAACAAAATTAGCTAAGATCTTACACTAAACCAAAATTGGAGTACAATTTTCTACGATCATCTCTAGTGAGCTCGGTCCCAATGCTGCTCAAAGTGAAAAGTAAAAATCATCAAAATAGTTTATATAAGTAGCTAGAACAATCAAAGTTATACAAAACTTTCCTAGCCTCAACATACCTATTTATAGTAATATTCACAGCCCTTCTATCAGCCTCAAAAGCAAGAAGGTCAGACATGATTTCAGCTGTGGCACCACCAAGTTTCTGTCCAAGAATGACATTGAAATTGATATAACCAGAAAGAACTGGAAATGAGAGACTACATATATCCAACATGGAAGAAAGCACAAGAGCACACCCACCTGACAAAATTTGTAGAAGTCTTCAAGATATGCCTTGTAAAGAGTGTTCCTCATTATTTCAATGTTCATATCATCCAAGTCCTGGAGAGACAAAATATATAAGGAACAACAGTAATCAGCAGAAGTCCAAGAGTATACACCTAAGAATTTGGCCAGTTCCATAATGCCATATAAAGGTAAAGCTACACCTAAGAATTTGATGCATATACTTTCATTCATACATGTATATATCTTTATATGTGTGTGTGT
>QANZ01047661.1:0-11264 GCA_003254925.1 Chamaecrista fasciculata
TATATATGATGATATATGATATATATGATATGATTTATGCAGAAACGTATAAAAGAAAATTGTTATGCACATGTACGAACTAGATATATGGGTCATGTATGTATTAATTAATTTGTGATAAATCCCAATTTGAAATTAAAAACTTTGCACGAATTAATGCAAGAGAAAATGGAATGAATTCTCATTACTCTGAATCAATTACATATATACAGCCATGTGCAGAGTTAGCCTCATGATTGGCACAGAAAGAGAGGCAAAAGAATATTCTAACAAACTCTATCCTACAGCTGTCCGTATATCAGTAACTAAAAAACACTATTCTAGAATGTACAGGTGGAAAATACATGATGAATATACGAAATAATACAATCAGCATAGTGTACAAACTTGAATATCAATTTAAACCCTATATATATAATATTACTATAAAGCATGGATACTGACACGGACACTGACGCGTTAGATTCTTAAAATTATAGACACAATACAATATATATATATAAATAATTAAAAATCCATAATTTTGATAAAAATTTTAAAAATTACAATATCCATAATATATGACATATGTGATACTATTTTTTATTATTTGTCATGATAAAGACACAAAAAATTAATTTTATATTCTGAAACTTATTAAAACGTGTCGTCTGAATGTCGTATAGGGGTGTTCAGATCCAAACCAATCCAAACCCAACCGATCCGATCCAATCCGATCCAACCAAAACCGACCAAAACCGATTAAATAATCGGTTTTATTGGATTGATTTTTGTAAAATAGTTTGGTTCGGTTCGGTTTTTTTTTCTCACATGAAACCGACCGAACCAAACCGATTAAATTAAAAAACCCCAAGTCCCATTTAGTTTACTCATCCCAGCACCTTCATCTAAACCTAGCCGCATTTCAGTCCTCATTCTCTCCAACCTTTCCAACCTTTCTCCAAGACGGCAACTCGGCAAGACTCCAACCTTTCATTCTCTCCAACCTTTCTCCAGCCGCTGCTGGTCGCTGCCGCTCGTGGTCGCCGTCGCTGCCACTGCTTGTCGCCGTCGCTGCTGGTCCGTTGTTGTTCGCCGTCGCCGTAAGAAGTCTCCTCTTCGTTGGTCGCTGCTAGCCGCTACCGTTTTCCGTTGGTCGTTGCTCGTCGCCGTTGTTGCTCGTCCGCCGTGCTCGTCGTCGTGCTCGTCCGCCGTGCTCGTCGCCGTGCTCGTCGCCTCTGTTCTGTGGTTGCTGCTCATCGCCGCTGTTACTCTTCCGCCGTGCTCGTCGCCGCTGTTGCTCGTCGCCGTGCTCGTCGCCTCTGTTCTGTGGTATGTGGTGTCAGCTCTGAATTTTTTTGTTCTTTTTAAGATTACAAACCCAGCGATTGGGGATGATAAGTCAAGCTTACGTGGGGAAGAAGAATAGATTTTGAGTGCCGCAATTGGGGATTCCCCACCGAGACTTTCGGGAGTGGTGAAGTTGGATTTGGGGAAATCAGAGTGGAGAAGGGTGTTATGGGGGTGAACCATTCTTCGTGGGCTCTGAATGATTTGATCCTGGAAAATGATAAATTTCTCAATGTAGTCCCTAAAAGATTAAATTATAAGATTTAGTCCCTAAAATATGCAATTACAATCAATTTGGTCCTTTTATACAAGAACCGATTAACCGATCCAATCCAAACCGATTGAAGTCGGTTTGGATTGGTTTGGATGACTCAAAATGACTGGATTGATTGGATGAGTTTGGTTGTCATCCAATCCGTTCGGTTCGGATGAAAAAAATGGTCCAAACCGATCCAATCCAAACTTTGAACACCCCTACTCGTATGAGTGTTAGACACGGACACGTGTTTGACACGACGACACACTGTTAAAATAAAGTGTTCATGCTTCATAGTAATATTATCACGAAATATACCCTATTTTGTGGTATTTCATGTAGGAAAAAAAATTAGGAAGAGTTGGACTTTCCAAGAGTTTTAATTACATTTTTTTTACTTTTGAATTATGTTTAGAGTAAAAATACAAATTGTGAAATAATCTAAATGATAAAGACAAGATTATCCAATACCCTACAATCTTTGATACTCCAAGATTTAGTTGCAACATAATTATTTAAAGGATGCTGAGAATCAACAAAAAAAGATGTAAGTAGCTATAAAATATTTGATGAGATGTAAGAGCATAAAGAAACTACATATTCCAAATAAGATAGCCACTAAACGTACGATGGGCCAGCAGACCAAACCAAATGTACCATCACTTGATGTGAACTTTTTGACCCAAATTCTCCAAAAAATAAAGCCCAGACCCAAAACTTGGTTACTTTTAGTAATAAAAGAAAAATTTATTATTTGGTCTCTGAATTTATACAAATTAAATAAATCAATTACTAAATAATCAAAATATATCATTAAGTTCTTGAATTATTTCAATTGCCAATGACATAGTTCCTGAGTCAAATTCAAGAATAAAAAATTACAAGTTCAACACAAATTTAGAGATCAAAAGATACAAATTTAGTATAAATTTAAGGGCTAAAAGTACAAAATTATTTTAAATTCAAAACGCAAATCATCACTAAGGACCAAAGCATTGACAATTGAAAGGTTTTAGGGAATGAAATGTATATTTCGATTATTTATGAACCGATTTATTGACTCGTAAATTCAATGATAGAATAGTAAATTTTCTTCTAATAAAATGCAGATAAAATATATTTTGTTTTGAATTTATCTTAATACTATGATTTAGTCACTGAGTATTAGAAATATATATTTTGTCCTTAATTGTTTTTTGTTGGTGCCAGTGATGTGAAAACCGGACCGGACCGGCCGGTCGGACCGGTTGGACCGCTACCCGAAGACACAAGCGAGTTGGTTCAACCATTTGAACCGGAATGATGGTTGGACCGGAAATAACCGGCCAAGAACCGGAAAACCGGGTCCAACCGCTGGACCGGACCGGCGGTTCTCAATTTTTTTTACAAAAAATTATTTTGAGCCTTGTAAGGATCGAACCCATACCCTTTCTTCACACTCCTAGCATCTTTACCATCCCAACTGTGAGGCTCTATTAGTTTTCTCTTACCAATTGTTTTACTTATCTAATAAATTAATAGATTTAATGCATCTCTTAGACCCAAAAAAAAAATATATAGAGGTTTATATTTAATATATTAAAAATAATTATTTATTGCGTCATCCGGTCCAAACATCCGGTCCGACCGATTCAACCGATCCGACCGTGAACCGAACACTTGTCCGAGTCTTTGTCCGGTTCGGTTATGACAACACTGGTTGGTGCAAACTTGGATTCTATAGTCCTTGAAACATTAATTATATGTGGAGGTTAAATAATTAATGTTTGTAAAAAAAAATCAGATACTAAAGAAGGAAGATAATTAACTTTACAAATAAAAAACATGAAGTAATTATAAGTTTGAAATTAAGTCAAAAGAGAAATTAATTGAACCTTAATTGTATATATATAATGGTTGTTATTTTAATATTTGATTTTCTGTGTGTAAGATTAATGATGATGAGTTCTATCTAATAGTACAATGACTTATCAACACTAATAATAAAGAAGACAATTAGACTTTTAGACAAAGTGTAAAACTAAGTGGAAGTATAACATCATGATGTCAACAACTTTAAAATGTTAAATCAAATCACGCATGCATGTGTGTAGCAATTTTGATTTTACACAAGTCTGAATATTGTGCATGAAACTTGTGCAAATATGTCTAGTCTTCAGACCAAAATGATAAAGATGAGTTAATACTACTACTTTATTAGAAAGCATATGTTCTAAACAAAATAAAAGAGGATAAGATAGATGCTAAATCTTAACTTCTTTTGTTTTCTTTATTGTGTAGTGACAGGGGAATAAGAAAATATTTTCCCTTTCTTGTGATAGATATGTAGATCAGAATGTCACTTGGGCTATTTTATTTTATTTGGTAGAAAATAAAGATTAGATATAAGAAACATAAATAATTAAGTTAATTCATGCGCATGTCTAGACATCTCTCATATACATGCACATAAACATTCAAAATAACTTAGTAAACTACAAATCATAACACATTATCACTTACAGTTCAAATGCATTAATCTAGCCAAATGGTCATTTCTAATAATTATTTCTTGCATGTATTGTACACATGTGTACTTATATTATCGATTGTATATTTTTTATAAGTATTAAGTATTAAATGAATTAGAAAATGATTTAGGGACGATATATATATATTCGAAAACAATTTTCACATAGCTGACGTTGAACATATGGATTCAAGATAGATACAGCAAAGCTAAATGTGTAATTAGTTCTTCAATGCAAGCCTTGTCAATTGTTTGGTGGCATTAGGTTTCGCTTTATCTTTTTTGTTTTGTTTTGTTTTTTGGAAAATTATGTTACATTTAATTTAAACGTTTAGTCTGTGAAATTCTTCCGGTTAAAATAAATTAAAATTCTTTTAAGCATCCACCAAATTTTATAATTAACTGTGTTAGCAATTACTTAATGAAAGCAAACAAAATTGTGAATGAGAATATATTGAGTTCATATTAATTGTGGTAATCAGTGATAAGTTAGATTATTCATAATAAGCTTTTCGAGATCGAGCTAAGAATCCTAAGTCATGTCCGAAAAGTATTAATAATTATCCTATTGAATTAGTAATATATATGTGGAATTTGTTTATTAAAGGGACTAATTTGTAATTTTATCTTAGGATCATTTCACAATATTCACTAATGGACTAATTGGTAAATATTTTGAGTATATATATATCAAACGTGTTTTCATAATACACAGTCTTTCTTTTTTCATGTTGGTCCTTTTCTTTGCTTAAAATCTAATTATTTCATCTTGGTTCATCTCTTAGATTTTGTAGCTTGAAAATTTTAACTTCATACAAGATCAATAACAACTTGGGGTTAATGATTTCATATATCACACTAGAATTATTTCCATATTATCTTCATGTTGAGATCGCCACATTAAAAGATTGTTGAAATATGTCCATAATAATAGATCGCCACATTAAAAGATTGTTGTTTAATTTATTAATTTATGAATACGATTATTTGTAAATACAAAGTCCAAAGTTATAACAAAATTCTAATTTTTTGGATATGAAAATACTTATAATTACGTGATTTATTACATGTTAGTATTCTTTCTAGTTTTTTTTATGTCAATCCAAAATAAAGATGATTTTTTATTATACTTTGAGAAGAAAATAATAATAAAAAAATTGAGAAAACCATTTAACTTCTCTGTAACACTCTTCATTCCTGTTTAGTAAAAGTGTAAATTTGGTCTTATATTTTGTACCAAATTTCCAATTTGGTATCTATATATTTTTTTTTTATAAATTTGGTTTCATATTTTTGGGTCATATACAGAATTGATCTCATATATATCTTTGTGCTAGATGCAACTAACAGTGAAATCTTTTACAAAGATATTAGACCAATTCTATACTTTGACCAAAATATATGAGACCAAATGTGCAATAAAAAAAAATATGAGATCAATTCTGCACCTAATAACGAATTCAAAATATGAGACGAAAAGTGGAAAAAAAAATATATTGGACCAAATTAAAAACTAAGCACAACATATGATGAGACCAAATTTATACTTTGAACTTCTTGTTTTAAACTCACCGATTAAAAATTTGGTCAATTGGCCTTGTTTAATCATTACGTTTGCCATATATCAAGTAAATTAGGTATACATATATATGTATGTACGTATGCACATTCCAAATTACACCGATCAAAGTGCAACACGTAAACACACTCTTTAGAAGTAGTTTCCTAAAATTCCAAGATATACATTGATACATGATGATGTTAGGAGTAGTTGGGTGAACCACTTGGTTAGAATTAGTCCAATTCGCTCACCTTCCATCCAACTACCTCCCAATCACACATATATATATACACACACACACACATTCAATTCTTACAAAGTAAACCCTCAAATATATAAACTAGCCCTTTCATCATCATCATTAACAACAACATGTCTAGCAGCAAGAAAGAAGTGATAATACATCATAATAATGATGGTGATACTAATATTATTGATGAACGTCGTGTAGGAGCAGAAATAGTGCATGGCTCAGAAAATTGCTATCGGCAATCCATTGAGTTATTGGAAGAATTAGGGTTTCCACGTGGCGTGCTTCCTCTTAAAGATCTTGTGGAGTGTGGTAGGGTTCGTGAAAGTGGGTTTGTATGGATGAAGCAAAAAGCTCCTTATGAACACTTTTTTGAGGCTACCAATACTAGGGTTAGCTATGCCATTGAGGTCACTGCCTATGTGGAGAATCGTAGGATGAAGAAGATGAGTGGAATTAAAAGCAAGCAAATGTTCATGTGGGTCCCTATTACTGAGATGGTCATTGAGGACCCAAATGAAAACAAGATTTTGTTCAAGACCCCTATGGGAATTGGTAGGTCTTTTCCTATTACTTCCTTTATGACCCAAAAAGAGAAGGATGATTACCTCAAAAATAAGGACACTTCTTCTACTACACTCACTGTTTAATTCATCGCAAAGTTAATTTATGGGGTTTTTGTTATTTGTGTGTGTGTGTCTTTTTATTGGTTAATTAATAAGTTCATATATCTTGGATAATTATTTAATTTGAATGTTAATTTACTAGTCATCTTTTATATATGGATATGCTACTATTAGTCCTTAATTCACGTCTTCTTTCTATCTAGCCATATTATCCAAAAAAAAAAAGTATTGATATAAATAATATCATTTCCCTACTATAGCGATTTGAAAGAAATTATTAAATGTTAACTTATATATATATGTAATTAAAAAAGCTACTAGCTTCCCTTTTTTTTTGGTAGAGTAAAAGTTTAAGTTAGTTGGACTACGGGTTTTGAACTCACAACCTTGTGGGTTATGAGTTGACTCCTTACCAACTGGGCTAACCTTTGTTGGTTACTAGCTTCCCGTTTTACTTGCCTTAATATTGATCTAAGTGATAAGCAATTTAATGTCGCATAATTAAAATTTCAAAATTTTATGTATGCAGTTATATATATTTATAATTGGAAGACTAATTGGCCAAAATTTCAAGGCAAAGTTTCAAAAACTCGAGTGAGAAAAAAAAACAGAAAAGAAAAATCTATTAGTAGACTTGCACTTGTACCTTCTTAACGCATATTTTAGAATTTTCCTTTTTTTTTTTAATAAAAAATCTCTGTGGTTCATACAATCATTTTTCTTTTTCTTTGTGAATCATATTTGGGTATAAAGTAAAATTCTTTTGTAAACATTTTTTTGTCGTATTTTGTAAATATTAAAAAAATATCAAATTGTCATTTTCTATGACCACTGGCCCAGCCCAATTTTGGTTCTCAGAAACCTTAACCTATCCAAGTATGTCTAAAAGTTCAAGGCCGCGTTACAAAATTATTAAGTAGGTTCATTGGCTGAAGATCCAAAGCCCTGACCAAAAAAAAAAAACAAAAGATCCAAAGCAACATATTTTTTTTTTGGGTCAAAAACCTATTCCGATTCCTATTGTTTACCTTAAGTATCATTTGAGTCCCTAATATTTTTCTTATTCCATTTCGGTCCTTAATGTTTCTGAATAGTTTCATCAATGGTCTCTCACTATTGAATATGGTCATATCTCTCTTGCTTTGAACCCGAATGGAATTAAATCTGAGTTTAAATTTGATAAGTTCTTTCTTTGCTTAGTTGGAATTATCCGCAAATGAGGATAAATCGAATATGAAATCAGGTCCGAAAAAAGGCCACTTCCTTTCATGAATTTGATGATATCTCACTCGTTTCAAGTCTGAATCCAATGAAATCGAGGCTACAAATTACTCTATCCAGTTGGGGCCGTTAGCAAATGAGGTCAAATAGTACTCCGAAAATAACTTTGGTCAAAACATCAATATTAAGTTTCAAATTACTATTTAACCTCATTTGTCAATGGTCCCAACTAGACAAAGAAAAAACTCATCAAAAGTAACTTATAGTTTCGATTTCGTTGCATTGTGAAAGATATGACCATATTTATGAAATTTATTATTTTGGACTTGATTTCATGTTTGATTTGACATTGTTTATTGATGATCCAACTGGGCAAAGAAAAAACTCATCAAATTTAACTCGTAGCTCTGATTTAATTATATTCAAGTTCAAATGAGAGAAATATGACCGTATTCAATAGTAAAAAATCAATTATAAAAGTTTTAGAAAATATTAAGGACCGAAATAGAATAAAATAAAATATTAGAGACCAAAATAAAACTTGAGGTAAACATGGATCAAAATAGATTTTTGACCTATTTTTTTAATAACAAAAATTCACACGCTAGAGATTTTCTTTTTCATAATAAAACAAGAATGTGAGAAAAGAAAACTCGCCCAAATGTCTTCACTCTTCCGTCTTCACACATATCATGCTTACCATGTTAGGCTATATATTGGGGTCATCTTATTTATTTTCTTTAATCAAGTAGGCTGGAAAGATGGTTTCTTAAAGAAAGGGCAAGTATAAGTTAGGATTATTAGGCCAAAACACACATCACGTTAAAGGCTTGTAAGGTGGCTAAATGTAAGCATTTAACATTATATTGAAGTATGCAATGGGAGAGCATAGCAAAACAAATATACCCAGAGCTACTATCTACGGTACTATACTATTAAGTAATAGAGAGGAAGACTTTCTAAATTCAAAACTAAAACAACACTGAAGAATGAAAGATAGATATTTCATTTGTGATTTATATGAGAAGCTGAAGAAATTCTTTGAAAAGGATTTGCATTAGCAAAAAATGTGTAATTAAGCTAAGTTGTAAGATCTAAATTTTGTTGAGTGTCTCTTGGTTAGTACAAAAGACAGAATATATATCTTAGGTACAAAATTACTAATATATATCTATACTATATTATATGTCTAAGGGGTAGAATTGGTAATTGATAATGAAATGAGATGAAAAAAATTTAATGATATTTTTACTTTTGGTTGTGTAATGATTGTGGTTGTTATGAAATGAAATGATAATGAAATTGTCTTGGAATATATGCTAAAAGTGAATATTTGTACCGAAGGTTGGAGTTGCTTTATGTATTGAAATGAAATGACCAAAATGTAAATAACATGAAAATTTTAAAAACCTTATATTTGGTCCACGATTTCTTACGAAGTGAAATGTGTCTCGACCCCGTAAAAAATTGCATTCATCAATGATTAGATCTCTCTCTTAATTCAATGACCAAAAATTAAATTCAGGAACCAAAAAATAAATTCCAGGACTAAAATAATTTTTTTAATTAAATTAATATAAATTATATATAATATAATATATTTATATAATAAAAATATTTATATATTATTATATTATATATATACACGCCAGAGTTTGTGATATATATATATATATGTGTGTGTGAGAGAGAGAGGCGTATGGGTAAGAAAAAAGAGAAAAAATGGTAAGAAATTATGAATAGAGAGAAAGTTGTAAGTGTAATAAATGAGGGTATTGAAAATTACCAATTTGCCAAATAACTTTTTTATATTTGTATTAGAGTATAAGTAATTATAGGTATTTGAGTAGGGGTATGTTAGTAATTTAGTATGAAATATGTAATGAAATGATATTTTTGTAATGACTTTTTAATTGGGAAACAAACAGTCATATTACACTGTAGCTCAAATTATGTATTGAAAATGAGGATAATGAATTTGCAATGATGTTGTAATTGGAAAACAAAGACACCCTTAGGGTGTGTTTGTTTGTCAATTATAAAGTCATTACAAACTCATTATCTCCATTTTCAATACATAACTTGAGCTACAGTGCAACACAATTGTTTGTTTACCAATTACAAACTCATTACAAAAATATTACTTCATTAAAACATCATTTCATTATCTTTTTCATACTTAATTACTAACATACCCCTACTCAAATACCTATAATTACCTATACTCTAATACAAATACAAAAAAATTATTTGGCAAAATGGTAATTTTCAATACCCTCATTTATTATACTTACAACTCTTTCTCTTACACATATATATTTTATAATTATAATAAATATATATATACATATTATATTATTATAATATATTATAATATATATGCCAAAAAATCATGCGTATATATATAATATAATAATATATAAAAAATTTTATTTTACAAATATATTATATTATATATAGTTTATGTTAATATACATGAAAAGTTATTTTAATCCTTGAAATTATACAAACTCAACAAGTCAATATGTGAGTAATCAAAATATACAATTTTTGATAATATTGGTAATCCTTCTTATATTTTTTAAATTATATTAGTAATGTTTTTTAGTGTCAAAATTTAAAATAAAATAATTCAACCCATGTTATTACATTTTGGTCCATGATATAAAATATATAATTTAGATCCCAAAAATATACATTTTGTTCCCTCCTCCAGTATATATATGGGTAATATTTTTGTGATGAAAAAATATAAAAACAAAATTCAAAAACAATAATAGGAAAAAATATATAATTCATACCCCAAAAATATATATTTTGGTCCCTTATCTAGTAATAGGAAAAACGGTAATATTTATTTTTTTAGTGTAAAAATTTAAAAAAAAAAATTAAAAAGCAGTAATATTTCAAATAAATTATTTTTTTTTCAAATAATTATTTTATTTTTGTAATATATGGTATACTGTTGAAATTATTTATCAGATTCTAAATAATAATTTGTTTTTAGTTGAAGATAAATTATTTGGTCCATGAATTTGTAAAAATTATTCTATTTTGATCCCTAAATTTATTTTTTGGTCATTGAATTTAAGAGAGAGACCCCATCGTTGATTAATGTGATTTTTCACGGGCTGAGAGACACATTTCACTTCATAAGGACCGATTCGTTGAATCGATATAAAATCTTGGACCAAATAAAAGGTTTTTAAAATTTCCATGTTATTTACATTTTGGTCCTTTCATTTCATTACATAAAGCAACTCCAACCTTCATTACAAATATTCACCTTTAACACAAATTCCAAGAAAATTTCATTAACATTTCATTTCATAACAACCACAACCAAAAGTCAAAACATCATTTCATTATTTCCATCTCATTTCATTATCAATTACCAATTTTACCCCTATACAATTTTCAAAAACCCATATAATTATTTCAACCAACTACAATCATTACATACCCTTTTACATAATTTCACATCCTATTTTTTTCATTACATCTCAAACAAT